>CAXIVR010000001.1:94692558-95000058 GCA_964035755.1 Teleogryllus oceanicus
TTCCTTAGGTTTGAGTCCCGACGGTGGTAGGAGTTTCGACACTAGCTAGTTACCTAGGTCGAATTCAGCGTAGAGAAGAATTCTGTGTAGAGAAGAATTATAGTGGCCGGCTGCTCTAATCAGTAGTTATACGTGATTTCACCGATCAACACCAGGTGTATGCCGGAGCAGTATTCCAACAAACGGGCCAGGGACTGCGCGCGATGTTTTTTTCCGCTTCCTCGTCGTATCCTCACCGTTATTTACACACACATACATACATTTAAATGCTCTACATTCCACACATGTCGGAAACTTAGTTTTCTGGTAGTAGCTACCCTTATCTGCTGGAAGATACTTCGTGGAGGACACCCTGCAAGTCGACGCCGAATCTTGCCAGCCAACGGGGGAGGAACGTCGCTATCTCCCGTGGCGAATACATACATTACATTTACAGGGCTAATGCAGCTGACGCACTCAGAAACAATAATCAATCTATCAAGCCACGTCACTGTCCTTCCGACACCTCCCATTTTGTCTTTGTTTTTGTCTTCATCGGCGCTTGCAGACGACCTCTTACCTTTTTAAACTTATTTTCAATTTCATCAAGGCAACAACAAATGAGAGGGTCGAGTAGGAGTTGCATAGGTACATTTCGTCTGCTGATTTGGAAACATTATTGTACATCCAAAATAAGATGCACACTCGTAAGAATAACGAAGATTTTATTGTACACTTCGTTACGATGATCCTATATACATTTATACTAAAACCTTGCTTGTTGTCAGATTACCAGGAGAGAAAAACGAAATACAATTTTCTAAAGCCCTTAATCAGATGATGTCCATATAGGTAGCGCGATCACTACATACCAGCAGAGTACAATTCTGGAGTCAGTTCGCTTCGCTAGACGCTCACTCACTGTCGATCCGTTTCGATTCTCTCTGCTCTTTAGACTGTCCTCCTGGCGCTTGCGGGCCCGTTAAATAGTGGGCGCCACTGTTAGCCGAGACTCGCTCCTTTGCCTCGGGGTGGCTAGAGCGTTACTTGCTGCACTCTCCATCTGCCTTCCCAGACAGGGCGCTGCCCATCAGATGCGCGATGGCGAATCAAACATTCGCCAGTAATACATTAAAAAGAATGGAAACTAAAACGCAAGCAAACTAAGCATAACACCATCTCAATTTTTCTATTAACGTCAAAAATATGTACAATATTTACACAGGCTGAAGTCTGATATTTACTTTCAAAAGACGCATGACACTTTTTTCTCTCTTTTTCATTGTTCTTTCACCTTCCTCTACTTCTTCCAGAGCTATATCCCTGGCGGGCTATTGGCGACCATGTATCGAAAATATAGCCGTTGTTTTACTGAACAATAACTAATAATATTTTAGGAATAAAGCTGACGCATCTGCAGTTCTGTGCTGCTGTTCGCCCGGAGCATGTAAACGCTGTGTGAACACAGTATTTCTATAGTATTGGATATTGAGCAGTAGCGTCGAATCGAAGTAGGTAATGTAACTATCCGAGATCGGTATCAGGAATTCAGCCGCCTGTCAATGCGACGTGCGGTTGTTGTTATATGTGGGCAGCCGCCCACACTCGTTTGTAATCAAATATGTACGATAATAATTCGTAGAATGTTGCCCGCAAAGCTGTGTATAAACTTAAATGGCGCACCGGGAGCGGCAGCTCAGTGCATCAACTGATGTCACTGCAGCGCCTCTGACCGGGAGGTCATAGGTTCGAGTCCACTAGCTTTTCGAGGAGAATTCTAGCGGCCGGCTGCTCTGATCGGTAGTTTTTCGTGGTTTCTCCGATCAGGCGAATGCCGGAGCAGTACCAACAACGGGCCACGGACCATACAAAGATCCATCCTATCCTCTCCTCACACACTTACACTAACATTCAAACACTACCACATATTCCGCGTGACCAGTCGGGATTAGAGTTTGTCCTGGCCGCGGTTTCGCTGGTGGAAGAGTCCTACTAGGGAAACCCCATCAGCCGATTTGCAGGCTGGCGCCGATTATCCAGCGGGGAAAAGTCAACGACATCTCTCGAAAACATGCACTGCAATTAAAGGGACTAACACCAAAGCACGACGCCCGGAAACACGAAAAATCAATCAATCATTAAATGACGCTCGCCTATTGATCACTGACGCTGACGAAGGATGTGAATAGATGAAGAGAAAGTTGTGATCGTTGCTAGAAAACAGTTATGAATGTTGCAACAGAACTGAAAAGAAGTTGTGGATAAGTTACAGGGGTTGTTAAGCATAACGTGTTTTCAAAGGTTGATAAAAAGAAAATGTAAAATTTTCCATAAGGAAGCCAAATGATAGTAAGCAATTAGCGAATAATTAATGTGATCCATTTCAACCGGTGCTCGCCAGGTCATACCTAGACCTTCAGCGCAACACGAGACTAAGAGACAATACATCACGTATTAACCACAATGTTAGGAGATGCCCAAATTCTATCAAATTGGTAATAATTTTTCATAAATAAAAAATCTACCACAAATAATAGTTTTGGGAATGTATTTACTAATTTACAACACACTCACAACGTAAGGGCAGATTTTCTTCTAACATGTGTTCGAAAAAAGACTTACTTCTTAAATGAGTTTATTAGGTTGACGTAATATCCCTAATGCTGATATATAACAAACATAATTGAGGATTTCAATAAATAATTCCTGCAAGTTTTAATACTTTAACAAAAGTTTTGAAGAACTGTACTTCAGAAAAAAGATGTGATGAATATTTGATAGTAATTTTTCACATAAAACAAATGCATTTTGGCAACATTTGTAAGGCCAATTTCTCAGTTCAGAATGTTTTTTTCTAACGCCAAATTTCTATTTCGAAATTTACAATGTCTTGGAACATCTCGTACATTCATTGCGCCTTTATGATAAAGAAATCCAGTATAATGGCATCATCGTTCCCATATTTTCCGTGGATATTTCCGTCGTCGTTTCTACATCATTAACATCATTGCGAACTTTTTGCCGTGTTTTCCACATAATTTACTCTGTTCCAACTACCTTCTTACTTGCCCTCGTTACTCTCATCGCTAACAGTCTTTTTTCGCAATTGCCTTTATTGGTAAACTTTTGTGCTACTGCCTTTTCCTGCACACTATTATTATCTCACTCTTACTGCAATGTTTTCTTATTGGGACACTTTACAAACTATGCACCGTCCTCGACATTTACGACACCGTTTTCATAAACCTGTCGTAGATTCTCTTACAAAATACATATCAATAAATCCTCAAGAACAGGGTTATACTTACCTTGTTAATCCTAATTATTTAAAAAATATAAAACTCGGCTATAAAATGTGTTGCCTATTTTATTGCATCTGCCAATGTTTCGTTGATACACATTCGTTGACCTTTTTAGGACATTCAATTCGTTCAAATTATGTTATATTGACCTTAATGTATTTTCAGCCCTAAAGAAGGGAATTCATTTTTATTGAAAGTTGATAGATAAGGAAATAGGCAACTCCAGATACAACAGAGTTCTTTACTTCTAAATGATTGAGAGTCATACGGTCATCATTCTTTGAATGACAACCACTGGAATCTGTTGGCACAACAGCAAAGGCACATTTAATATTATCTACATACCGTATGTGAAACTGTTTTAATACTTTTTTTGTGGTTAGGTAAGATTCCACAACCGGTGCCTTATGGCTTTTAGCTGTCCGAGAAGTACCACGTCTGCAATGTGTGGAGCAGAGGAAGGAGTTTAGAACATTTTGTCGTGTCTCTCCCTTACGAACTGTACATTACAGAGCTCTTAATTATATTCGTGTGCTTCAGTATTTTTATGATTAAGTCGTTTGACTTTCTAAAAGAAAAATTGATCTCTGTCACAAACACCCTTACAGGTAATATTGGACATTCTCCTGTGTGATACCTGAGTTTGTTCAGAATACCTCTTGTAGTCACGGACGTTATTGTAAATGCGCGAGACGTCACTTTCACATTCTTGCGTTTCGTTGGCCGGGGGCGCGTCAAAAATCTTCCTAAACAACCAACATTTTTGCATATTATATTAACCAACGTTTTTACATATCTGAGAACCTAACTAGATGGTAAATAAACTGATGGATAATGTTGAATTATATTATCGACTATGCAAATTATGATTAAGATTCTGGAATGAAACTTTGGGCAAACGAAAGAACTTGCCCAAAGAACTTGTCCAGAAAAGCTTTCGAGCTTTGTCCACAACTAATTCTACATTTATTTAAACTGCAAGATTTGGACGAAATTCTAACCTCACGTCTTATAGATTACCTGCCTCTGTAGTGCAGGGGCTTGGAGTAGTGTCAAGGTACTCGACAGACGGGAAAAAACTAAGTGGTTGAGTTACGTGTTTATTTTTACCATGTGCTTGCGGCATTATTGGCTTCTTATACTACCTCCTACATCGTTTTACCCATCACTTAATTAAAATAACCAATTTCATTTGTCTATATCCCACAGGATCACTTTAACCATTATCCATCAAGTGGATTAATTGATTGTTTGATATTTCCGAGACTGTTGATTGTTATGGTTATTAGTCCTATCAGTATAGTGAATGTTTAATCCCGGGAGGTGGCGGTGATTCCTTTGTCGCTAAATAGTAAGATCCAGCCACACGCACATATCAGCTTCCGGAGAATTGCCCACTCCAGGTATCTCTTCTCATCAGGACCCCCCCCCCCAGACATGACAAGCTTCAAGTTCCCGGTTGGTCACTCGATATATGTGGTAGTGTAAGTGTAATTATGTGTAAGTGGAGGGGATAACCTAATGAAGAGGAAGGAACGGTGACGCGCATCCTTGGCCCAATGTTACGGTACTACTCCAGCATTCGCCTTGTGTGGTTAACTTTTGCATCAAGGCGATGGGTCACTTGCGCCAGTGTCACATCTTACTCCAATAACATTTACGAGCGATAATGAACGCGGGCGAACACAATGTTGAACGACGGACGGGAAGTTGCCCAGCAACAACGTATGCTTATGGTCAAGGCACAGTCACCAATAATATATTTAGTGAATGGGCAGTGTAAGATTATTTTCTCACAGTTTACATCTAGTGCACTGGGCACTATTATATGTCTCTCGCCAGTCGCAGAGCCGAGCGGACGTGTTTTACTAAGCGCTCTACCTGCTGCAGGATGGTGTCGACGGAAGAGTGCGCGCGGCCATCGGCCGCTGCGAGGGCTACCTGCCGCGCGGTGGCGGTGCCTGGGACAGCGCAGGGGCTGGGGCCCCTTGCGAGCGTGTTGGCGCGGCGGTGATGGCGGTGCCATTGGCGATCGGTGGGTGGAGCTGAATCCTGGCCCCTAATAACGTCGATATCATCGAGACCATCAACAGGAACCATAAGGAGCCATTGATAGAATCATGCGCGCAGCTTGTGCCAAGGTCGGCAGAGGCTTCAGGCAGTCGCTGCAGACAGCCAACGAGCGGCTGGTTCGGGCAAGGTGATTACCTTGAGAACCAGTCGCACGCAACATCATTGTTACCGGGCATCCCAGAGAAGCGAAACGAGTCTTGGGCGTGACCCGAGAGGTGTATCCGGGATCTGCGGAGCAGCTGGGGGGTCAGGCTGCCCAGGATATCGAGCGCGCGCACCGACCGGGCGGCGGCGCGAGGGACAGCCACTGCATGATTGTGGCCAAGCTGGTTTCTTTCAGGAAGCGGGAGGAGCTGCTGCGTGCAGCCCGGGAGTACCCGCCCGGAAATGGCAGGGGTGCGCGTCCGTGAGGACTTCAGCTGGGCAGTGCGGCAACGCGGCGCGTTAACCTGCATTTGCAGGAGGCGGTGCGAGCGGAAAGCAGGCGTCGATCTGTTTCTGACAAGCTTGTCGTGCAGGGCGCAGCTACGTGCTGGCTGAGCTGGCGGCCCGTCCGCGTGGGCGTGGAGTGGCGGCGACGGGGTCCCAGAACCCGGCGGAAAGGTGGAACCCGTAGGCGGAAACCCTTCCGGCAAGCGGCGCCCGCGGCCGCCCCCCGCGCTTCGGCCAGGCCGCGGTCGCGCTCATGCGGCCGCGCCTCGTGCTGGGCGGCGCGGACGACCTGGACCCCGCAGCGGCATCGCGGCGGAGGCGGTCTCGCTCGCGTTCGCGTCGGCGGTCGCGTTCACGTTCTGCCGGAGCCCACGGCACTCGGCGAGTCCCGACGCTTGCGGCTGACAGCCTGAGCGAGGACCTCTTACGAGGGCGATGGCGCGGCAAACGCAGCAGCAGGAAGCTCGCGGTGAGTCGGGACCCAGCAGGTCGCCAACAGGCAGGAATAGGCTTAAGAATAGGATGCTGGAACATCAAAGGTCGCTCTAAGCTCGGAAATCAAGACTTCCATGGGTACATAAACACATTTGATATTGTTTGTCTCAATGGAAACTTAAGGAAGGAGGGTGAGACTTTAAATGCAAGGTCTGGCTTCCACAGCCATATGCAAAACTAAAAAAACGTAGAGGGGAAAGGGGTAGGTACCCGGGAGGTGTTGCGTGCATATTTCAGATAGGTTAGTAATTTATTTATGAAATTACAACAAACTCCGACAATTTTCTTTGTATTAGGGACTAGTAAATGCAAAATACAGACCTCGTAATTGTATTTATATACCGTCACCCATGGTGGCCTGCGTTATTATTCTCCAGAAGCTTTGGTGAAATCAATAATTTCTAGACTCGTTAAAGCGTAAAGGTATCCGAATACTGATTTACTAGTCTTAGTATTATGAATGCTGAATTGGCCATGAGCAGGAAGTATTTTCGGAGTTCGATCGGCAAGAAGCGAGAGCTAATTTAGAAAAAGCAAAGACTCAGTCATCAATAATGAGGTCAGAATTGTTAGAATTATGCGAGAGATTTTAATCTCGAAATCTTAAATGGCAACTATGGACAGGATTAAGGGGAACTAACTTTTTATTAGTGGGAAATGGAGGTAGTGTAATAGATTATGCTCTGTTGTCTCATGAAAGAATAAACAATTTATTAGAATGAATCGAATTACGGGTAGAATCCGACCATTTGCCCGTGTGCGTTCATTTACAGTAAATGCTACTGAACTGCCACAGGCAGTGGCACGGGCGGGAGCAAACAAACTTCCGCTAAGCCAGCAAGACGACGGTTTATATGGAAAGAGTGAAAAGCAGGAATTTGCAGAGGCTATTCTAACTCCAGGGTGGGCGCGAGAGGAGGACACCGGAAAGGCAAGCAAAGAATGAAAGGAGACTCTTTCGCGCAGGGAGGGGCAAGGAATGTGGGGGAGAGGAGGAAGCGTACTGACCTACTGATGGTCGAAGGAGAGAAGCCAGGAGCAGGCGTGAAGCAATAGTAGCCTAAGAACAGTTCAGAACAGTGAACTGGTGGAAGGAGAAATAGCACAGCACATGCAGGCAATACGAGGCCACAATTAAGAAATCGAAGAAATCTTGGCAGGAGAGTGAGACAGCAAGAGAATAGAGGCAATTTGTGAGAAACAATCATAATAAATCAATTTGGTCGTTATAAGATCACTGCGCAATAAAAGAAAATGTAAGTAATGCAATTTCACTAGACGCGTGGGAGCAGTATTTTTCACGGCGCTCGAAATACAGCGAATATTGAAACAGGGATATATATTATCACGACCGGGATGTCCCCGAATTAGACGAACCGATAACCTGAATGAAGTGAATAGGGCTATGCTAGCCATGAATAATAAGAAGGCAAGAGGCGGCGGATTTATATCTCCGACACAATTTATTTCGGAATTGTGGCACATAGACCAGAGAGTATTCTAAATTTATTTAATGTGCAATAGCTGATTCTGGATCGTATCCAGAAACGTGGAGCAATAGCGATCCTCCAACCAGTCTTTGCGAATAAAGGCAATATGAATTGCCCACAAAATTATCGTGAATTAGTTCCTTAACAGCGCTGAGCAAGCTATTTTGTAAAATCGCTCAACGGCGACTGAGTGAATGGGTGGAAAAGCACAGTAAAAATATCAGAATTGCAAGCAGGCTTTAGAGAGGGCTTCATGACTACTGACAATATCTTTGTGTTGGATAAATTTAGTAAAGCAGGTGCTTGTTGCAACGGGCCACTTATATTGCAGTTTTGTGGATTTCTGAAATGGCTTTTGACTTATCAATAGGAAAGTTTATGGCAAAAACTTAATGAGCTAGGGCGTCCATGTAAAGTTTTAAAAGTGTTGCAGAGCATATACGGCACAAAATTTCTGTGTGTCAGGTGCGGTGATGGAAGTACAACGCGAAAAATAAATCGACAGTAGGAGTAAGACAGGGCTGTCTCCTTCTCACCGCCATTGTTTATCTTGTTTATAAACGATTTATTGACGGGTTATGGATGCGGATACATCTGCGCCGGAAATTGAGGGCCTGGAACATTCCCGGACTACTTATGCTGATGATTTTAGTTTTATGTTCGAGACTATTGGACGGCTTACAAAAGTTTAAATATCCTAGAAACGTAGTGAAACATGGGGATTAGTATAAATATTCAAAACCAAAGTAGTTATTCTCAAGAATGGATTTATCTGGGGTAACAAGGAGAGATGGTTTTACGCTCAGGAGGAGATTGACCGTAAAACACACATATCTTGGGGGCAAAATTTTCCATGAATGGTGGATGGAGTAATCACATATGGCGGCGCACAGTAAAGGAAGAATTGCGCTCAAAGAAACTGTTTGCGCAGTGCGCAGGTTCCGGAATTGCCTTTGAAGGTGTGAGACGATGTTTAAATCGCCAGTTCTCCCAGCACGAATTATGGGGCAGAAATTTGGGAGTGGATAGATAGATCGACTAGAAAGCGTCGAACAGATTATTTCAAATTAACTCGGAGTCTCTAGATTCGCAAATGCCGGAGTCCTAAGAGAGGTCGGTGTAGAATTTGAAAGATTTTAAAATGAAACCCATTAAACTTGGATTTCAAATTAGCAGGCGAACAGGCTGACCTACTCTATAAATACGTTTCGGGTGCAGTTACAGGAAGCAAAACTAACGCTACTGGTCGTATAAAATTAAACTGCTACTGGAACGTTCAGGTCTGGGAAACGTTTCTCCGGAAATGGTGGGAGATAGTAGAACACGACAGGAACGGTTAATTTCGACACTGCGGATATTAAAAGGCAGAGATCTCATGGCAACGGCTGAAAACGTTCAAGAAGTTGGTGCAAATTCACGCGAGTCCGTTATACAGAAACGTTACGTAAACACACCGCAGAAGGACGGCAAGAGGGGATACGCTTGGTTCAGGTCAGTGGATGCAACGTGATTAAAGACTAATGGTAATGGCATCTGCGTGCTTTGCGTGATAGGAAGACTGGATCCATATCCTTTAATTTCAGAAAGACTGAAACTTGAGAGGAATGATGGAATGGAACACACTTCCAACATAGGAACGTACGCTTGCCCAAAACATTCTAGGGATAAAAGAGCTAACTTCATGAAAGAATTAGGAAATTACTTCTCGGTGCTGTCTGAATCCCACTAGGAGAAACGAAATTAAGGAGATGGAAAAACAGCAGTGGTTAGTACGAGCAGAGCCTAGACTGGAGAGAAATATGTAATAAATCAATAAAACTAACAATAATTAGTTGAATAGCAAGTTATGTTAGAAGTTAGTAAACAGTACAAAAAAATAAAAAAAGTTATAAATTGTAGTCAATTGTTACATAAGTAGATAAATAAGTCAATAAAAATATATATATATATTAACTTAAAATAATTAAAATAAGTTAAACAAATTAAAATTAAATTAATTTAAAATAAGTTAAATAAATTAAAATAAGTTATATCAATTAAAATTAAATTAATTAAAATAAGTTAAATAAATTAAAAAATAAATTAAATTAAAATAAAATAAAAGGAAACGGCTAAAATAAAGCACATTAGGGGGCGAAGGGCGGGAATTTGAAAATGTTAGCAGAGGCGTTATGCGGACGATTTTCTGTGGTGCTGTTTGTTTTCAGTGCGGTGGAGGCCAACACCGAAGGAGAATGCCTGACGCCCGCGCCAACAAATAAATAGTCTAAAAACCGGATAGAGAAAGATGTACTCGGCTTGACGGCAGGTTTTCCCCCAGGGTTTCAGTCGTACCTTATATTCCGTTTCCGCGGCTTTGAGGCGATGGAGAGACCATTTGTGTGAATACCTGTAATATGAAAGGCTAGGAACTCGGTAGAGCTGTAGGCATTAATGGCTTAAGCAATTTCGGCCTAGCCATACATTGGATCAAGTTTCTAATCTATGGCTGTAATAATTACCTATTAAATAAAAATAAAACTATTATATGGTTCGCCCTTTTTCTGAGAATTTATTGTATGCAGGCGCGTCAAATACGCACGCATTGACGTAGTGAATGCTATATCCAAAGCGGTGGAATGCCTCCCAAGAAGGAATGTGATAACCGGCGCAGACCTACTCGTCGGTTTGAGAGTTCCCTTCCAAGGATCTCCCCTATCGGGGTACCGCCTCATCTGGGACAAACTAAGCGCCCGTAACGTCTCCCAAGATTTATGGTTGTATAGTGCATTTAAGTGTGTGTGTGTGTGTGTGTGTACATGTGTGTAAATGGGGAAGAATGGGACAAGGATGAGGAAGGAAAGAGCGCGCGCAATCCACGCTCTATTTTGTTAGAGTACTGCTTCTGCATCAGCCTCGTATTGATCGGAGAATCTACAGAAAACTATCGCATAAGAGCAGCCGGCCGCCAGACTTTTCCTCCAACCAGCGGTTCAATTCGACCCATCTACGTAGCTAATTTTCAAATCCGTCCCTTTTGTCCCTGTAACCGAAGGACCTTTTGGTCAACGAAAGTGCAGACAAGGAGTTGCCGTTGAGCTATCGCAGCCGGTTCGCCCTTCCTGCCCATCCACCAGTTGGCAGGCCCTGCTTCCCTTGCGCGTTGGCAAAAGAAAACCCCTCGCCCCACCAGCGTCGCGAGCGCTCCTCGCGGCGACAAAGCGGCCTTGCGGGATAACTCCCCCCGCCGATCAGCGCGCCGGGCTTCGGCTTGTTTTTCATCCTATTTGATCCCGGAGCTCATTCATATGATGGAAGCGGCGCCGCGGCGTCTAAGATAGCCGAGGAGGCGGGTCGCGCCGCCCGCTCCCCGCGGGGCGGGCCGGCCCAGGCGCCGCCGTCCATTCTCCCCGCAATGTCTCATTTCCGACGGCGCGAACAATGGGGCCGGGTCAACAATGGAGATACCATCAGAGCGCGGTTCCATTCAGTGACCACGCGGAGAAAGAAAGTTACGGTTCCTCGGGATGGCTGGGACTTGGCCGTGAGCACGTTGATGCGCGAGGCCGCCGGGACGAGTTTCGCTCAAGCGCCACTCCGCCAGACGAGGTCCACATCGAAACACACCAAGACTAAACGCGGCGCTTGCTGCCACGTGAGGTTTGACTCGTCCTTCGATTTGAAGATTTTTCAAGGTTTCTCTGAAGAAATAAGTTATTGATCTATCATCTCTCCTGTTCAGCGCTGAACTTGTCGATTTATCATTCCAATGTACATCCGCATAAACCACTAATGAGAAACTTTCGATGTGGGGAATAGATACTCGTGTAGTGACAAGCATTAGAGTTCCTGCGCAAAAGGACATACGTAGAGTAAAACAACAGTTTTCAAATATCGCGGATGTTACGTCAGGGGTTCCGCAAGGAAATGCAATAGTGCCTCTCCTTTTCGTAACGTTTGTAAATGATCTTACAAATAACATACGTTCGAAAGTACAATTATTTGTAGAAAATAGCGTGATATACCTAGTAATGAAATCAAAGGACGATTAAAATGGCTTCCAACAGGACATAGAACACTTGCGTCATTAGGCGAAAAAATGGTATGCAAATAAACTGATCAAAATTAAAGCGTAGCGGTTGGGGTTGTAATTACACTGTAACTGATTACTACTTGGGTAACGACTTCATACCGCGAGTATCGTCGTGTAAGTACCTTGGTATTCAGTATTAGTAAGTTGGGGTGGGAGAATCAATGAAACCAAGTAAAGAGAATCAAGTGGAATTTGTAGCATTTTGTAATGCGTACATTATAAAAATGTACGGTAACGCGACAGAATTGGCATACACATCACTTGTCCCTCATTATGCTATACGGTAATACACTGGGAGAGATGGGTCAGGGCATCGACATCACTGCAGTCCTTTCGACCGGGAGGTCGTGGTGTCCATACGGTGGCACGATTTTCGACACTAGCTTGTCAGCTAGGTCGAATTCAATTGCCCTCTGGAGAATTCTAGCAGCCGGCTGCTCTGATCAGTGGTTTTTCGGGGTTTCTCCGATCAACACCAGGTGAATGCCGGAGAGTACCCTAACAAACAGGCCACGGACCGCGCGCGATCTTTCCAACCTCTTCCTTGTTCTATTCCCCTTGCACACACTTACACTGAAATGGACTATAATACCACACAGGCCGGAAGACCGGTCGGGAGCTCAGAGCTTGTCCCGGCTGGGGCGGTGCCCCGCTGGTGGGGAACACCCCTCTAGCCTGGCTGATTTAGGGAAACCCCACTAGCCGCAGTAGGTCATGCCAGCTTTCAAGTTTACCGCCACCAGCGGGACGAACACCGCCACCTCCCGAGAAAAATATGCGCTGCACTTACGGGACGAATGACCCCAGTAATTGACGCGTCCGGACACACTAAGAATCAATTAATCAATACGGCAATACGGAGTAACTTGTTAGGATCCATATAGACTTACTCACAAACCCAATCTAGAAAAAAATCAATTGAAAGCTTTCAAGTTTACGCACGGGCAGATCATATTAAACCAATCATGGGAACCGCCGAAACAAGAAGACTAAACCTTAAGGGCCAAGAAATATTCGGACAAAATGGCAGAGAATAGAGTGAGGAACTTTTCTTTAAAAAATTGGAAAAAAAAAATTAATTAGTACCAAGAAAGTAAGTCACAGTAAGTTAAAACCTAAGTAATTCTCACAGTAACTAATATCGTGCAGTTCAGTGAAGTGTTGCGAATGGCGTCATAGAGTGTTGAAACATAGGGCAGTGTAGTGCAACGGTATGCAGTGTTGCGCATTTTTGGGAGGAGTAGTACTGTACTGAGTAATATGAATATATTATAATACAAATTGATATTTTTATTTTTTTTTATAAATTACTGCCACCGAGTTGTACTCAATTGCAGGTTTATTCATTACGTACTTGTACTAACACAACCTGAAGAACTACCACAAAACTACTTATAATAAATGTACGTAACTTTATAACGCATTGAGAGATGAGATTAAACAATTAAAATCGATACTCAATTTTTAAGTGTCAAGTAAAATCTTTTATGCTGGTTTTAAAATTGAGATGGTTACTGCCTATTTCCAAGGCATCTATTAAATATACCTGTTAAGAAGGTAAAGCTGCGTTTAGAAAGGTTTTTAAGTGCCATGACAAATAATTTGTTAATTATTGCGGTGTCTTGTTTTACGCGTTTTTGATTAATTATGTTACCGGGGATGGAGTAATGTAATTTATTGGCAGAGGCACATATTAGTATTGCTTATCGAGGAAATGCATGGATTAGGCTTTAGATTATTAGGAAAATAATCTGATAATATTTTTGCTTTATCATCAGTTGTGATTGCTCTTTTATTGTTGTAATCTATAGGAGGAATGGCGCAAGGTGAATTATGGAAGTCCTGTATATTTTCCGAAGGCAGAAGAGTCCTTGTCTAAATTAGTGTACGAGTAAATTTTTGGAATCTATATTGTTCGAGTACAGAATGAACTTTGTGTGGGAAGTAATTCAAGGTTTTCTCATGATGAGGTAATCTATATTATTGCCAGAGCTTTCCTTTTGATTCAATTAGAGTTAGTATATTTTGCGGAATATTACTATTTGTGTGTTTGAGTCTTTCACAGTACACTTTTTGTGACTAGTTGCATTGTTAATGGCAGAATTTGCTATTTCATATAGTGTTCGTTTTCCTTGTCTACTTCAGCGTTGTTAGTGTAAAAGAGGATTGTGTGGTCATATGCGAGTGAATTGAAGACTTGCCAATTAATAGAGTCTAGGATAGCTTCCGAGTCATTTGACGGGGGAGAATTGCTATTGAACGTAATGAGGACTGAGCATGGAACTGAATTTGATTCCACTAAGGAAAATTGATACATTTATTGGTGGAATTGTTTACCTGCTGTAATGTCCAGTATATTGGGCGATATACGTTGATTAATTGGATAGGGAGTAGGTTGGAGGAAGACTATTATATTACAATTCCTGTTCCGCGCAAAGTTCAATAGAACATTTCCGTTCCGTGAGTTTGTTCCACATCCCCAAGCTCAATGCTGAGCATTAAAATCTATAGATAGGGTGGCGTGGGGTTTTTGTAGCTGAGTCGAATTTAGCGAGATATTGGCGGATCGACCACTGCTGTAATTGTAATAAACTGCGAGGTTTTGTCCTTTAAGAATACTGTAATATTTTCGAGATCGGGGGTGATTGCCAATGGACCTTGCTCAAGAACATTCATCATGAACGTGTTGACAGACGGACCTTGGTCACGACAAATATTATTTTTGGTAATGATTGCCACAATAATAATACGACAGCTAATAGAGAAAAGAATTCAACCGCGAGACTCACATGTGTTTTGTTGACTACGAAAAAGCATTTTATCGAGTTTACAGAAAATATTATGGAATATCGTGAAGAAAAGAGGGTACCCAATACATTTAATAAATGTAATAAAAATCCTTTATAAAAATATGCAAATTATAATTAATACTGGAACAAATAAAAACGGGATGCAATGAAAATTAATAAAGGACTAAGACAAGGGTGGACATTATCGCCTACTCTATTTAATGTATATATAGATGATATCATAAGACATGGGAAAAATGAAATAAATCAGGGAATAAAGCCACACCCGCGAAATAAATGCATTACTACTTTAATGTTTGCAGATGATCAAATAGTTATACAAAAAACAGAAAATGATCTGCAAAAATCTATATTCCGCTTAAACCAGATATGTGAGCACTATGATTTTAAAATATCTGTTAAAAAGACGAACGTAATGGCTTTTCAAGGGAAATACCCTATACGCTCCAAAATTGTAATGAACGAGCAGATAATAGAACAGGTGTCACATTTTCATTTATTGGGCTGCGACATCAGCTATGAAAGGGAAAATGCAATGCAAAATAAGCTAAATAAATATCAAATGAACTTTGAATAGTCCCATTTATTGACAACGTTTACACCGAACTAAAGCACTATTACTTTTACGAAATTTCACTGAGACAATTGAGTTGAATAGTTCAGTAATTTTAAATAGTTTTTCAAGTTTAAATAAGTCATAGACTTCAATCGCGCAGAGCGGCATTGGGGATTTGTCTTGACGAAACGTGTAACCTTCAGAATGTTAATTTCGAGCTGTAAGTTCCTCACAGATTTCACTTTCGGAATAGTCAGTGTGGCAACGTAGATAGCAGTTTTTATCTTTCTATTTGGATCACGAAATGTGTGATTCTAATAGTTATTATCATTTAATAAAGATATTATCTTTCTGTAATCATCTGAGGAAGTGATAGATGCTCGAATTTGGGAATTCTTTAATAGAATGGTAAAGTTATCACCAATAGCATTGCGAATTTCACTGACCGGTTTTTTTGTAATTGTCTACTTCGTGAATGAAAATTAGAGGCGGTTTCCTTATGAGCTGCGTTTCGTAAGGAATAATTTCCTGGCCCTTGCCCGGCCGTTGGCGCACTGACACTCGGTGTTCACTTGTGAGACAAACTTAACACTGTGAATAATTGCAGTGAACTCCGCAAAGAGCAGGATAGATAAGACCTAGATAGCGTTGAAGACCGATCCGCACTACGCGATGGTTCGCGACGGAGTGAGATTAAACACACGTGTTTTTAAATAACTAGTTTAAGAAATTATCTACGCTAAAAGTCAAATTTGCGCTTATATGTAAACTGCGTTGAAAGGTAAAAAATATTTCACATTCGGTCACTTTATTCTATTACTTGAATATTTCTAGAGAGCGAAACTTTTTTGTTCTAAAATTTTTCTAACCATCATTTTCAATTTTGTTTTTTGTTTGTTCGTTCAACTTTGAACAATAAAAGAGTGGGGTAGAGATTCTGAAGCTTGCGTAGATAATACTTCGTTCCGTTATGTTACATGGAGTTTTTACCGAGTTTGACAAAAGTTGAATGAATGAGAATCAAATTCATTGAAATGAGATTTTCAGATGAGTAGAATGGCTCCTTGACACTTAATAAATACAAATTTAGATTAAATAAGATAAAGTTTGAGTAAAATAATAATTAAAGGAGTATCTAAATTAAAGGAGTATCTAATTAAATATCTAATTGCATATTTTCAATTTACATAGAATAATTTACGTAGACTTTTTTGAGAAAATTTGATTCTATAACCGCCAATAACACACTTTGGAGTGTAACGGAAAATAGAAAAACGCGTTGGAAATAAACAAGGGGCTATTTGTCGTAGCCCAGGAGAGACACGGACTGACCCAGAGAAAGGGGCTGCACAAGCAGCACATGCCACACAGGATGGAGAGGGCTGGGGTAGAAGTAACTATACTAATAAAAGCCACGACAAATAATACCTTGGAACTAGAAACCATAACACATTACTCAGAACACACTGAGAGTGGCGGAACATGGGTTATACCACTTTTGCGCCGTTCCGTCCCAACGAGCTGTGATACACAGCTGCCTGACCTGCAACACGCGCCATAAAGTAGCAAGAACTCTATTCCGAATCCCACGCACCGGGCATCGGGCACGTGGAGGGCGCGCGGTTGGGCGGGAAGAAACAATGGAATCCTCGTCGCCTCGTCGAACAAGGGCTGCCCTCCCCCGCACACGCCCCCGCGCCCCCGGCGCGTGCCGAAGGGACGTCGGACGAGATCCGCGCGAGGGAGCCCTGCGCCCTGCGCCCCGCGGCCGGCGTCCCCGTGAAGGGCGGGCGTGTTGCCTACGCGACCACGCTCGCGGCCCCGCCCCCTCCCCCGCCCGGGCCACCACCTACCCACCGCTCCGTTCCGGCCCCACCTCCAACCCCTCTTCGTCTCCCCCACACGTCACACGATCTTCTCCCCCATATGTCACATACACTTTTTACTGTTCTTTGACTCAATAAAGCAAAAACCACTCCGTCTCTGCCCATCCCCCCTCGGCATCGCTTTACCCGCTTTGATCCGGTTCCCCACGCTTCACACTCTCATTCTCGCTTCGCGTTTGCTCCCAATTCCCTGCTCATCCTGCTTGACAGCCTTCCAACGCTGCGCTGTCGCAATCAGCGCTTTGCTCAATGTAGTATCCAATAAAAGACAAGGATTCTTAAAATGGTTTTTATTCCAGAAAACAAAAAGAAATCAGCCAAGTAGTCGAATATCCTCAGGAGAGTTCCAAGTCCGTAGCACAAGTCGTCGTAGTAGTAGTTCTCCACACTTCTATCACCAATACACTATCCAGGATACACTCGCTTACACTGCCGCTCGCTGTCTGCCCTGGCGTCGAGTCGGAGCCCTCTTATAGCCCGTCAGGGCTATTGGCCCGCCGACTAGCTGCGGAGTAGGAGCGGTGTCGGGTCTCTACCCACCTTCTCGGGCGTGACGGACGTGACAATAGAACCGATTATTTCCTTTATTACGAACTGACACATAATTTATTCAATAATTTAAATCATGTACAAGGAGCAGTCACTTCCGAAATAGGAACTGATCAACCCCGACTCTCCCAGCTAAAAAATAGATTCCCATTTCACATTTTCCTTCAATATCTCTTCGACATTAAGAGAAGAACATTTCTTGCATTTACCTGTCTCTCCCGTCGAATTTCCTTTCTAAATCCTTTCATCGCTCTCTAACGAAATTTACTCGCCATAACCTTGGTTGAAGGTATAACATACTGAAATCACTCTCAGGGAGGTGACATGAAGTTACCCCCTTTCACACTTAGCTAATACAAAGTTGCTCGGTCAAACAATTGAAGAGTGTGACGGTTGAACGTGGTACATTCTGTCATTGTAAAAAAAAGGGGTTGTCCCCGCTCCTTCTGCTCCGCTTCCAGCTCCTCGCCTTTCCCCCACCATCCTCGTTTCACCTTCGCCTTCGCCTTGACCATATCCGATTCGTCCGCGTACATAATGTTTCGTCTTCGCACTTTCCGCTACGCCTACGCTTTCCCCGGTTCCTTCCCGCGTCTCCTCGTCATTCATGCTTCGCTTTCGCCCCACTGGATTGTCCTCGTAGACCCCGCTGCGTCTCCGCCCATCCCGCTACGCTAGCACCTTGCGACAGTACGCTCCTGCTCTCCGGCTTTTGCTCCGCCGGTCTCGTTTGATCCAAATCGCCAATTTTTGCTTCGCCTGTGTACATTCGGTTTCGATTTCATTCCTTCTTCACTTTAGTTCACTTCTGTCTCCCCGCTTTGGCCTGCCATCCTCGTTTCGTCTCGGCCACCTTCGCTTCGTCTCCTTACATTCCATAGCATCTCCTCTTTTCACGCTTCTTCACCTTTCCTGCTTTGTTCTCAGTCTTCTTGTTGTGTCTCGGCATTTCGCTTTGCCTTCGTTCCCGCCATATCCACCTCGTCCGTATTTCGTTTCCGCTGTTCTCGCTTCGCCTCGTTTTATCCAACGCTTCGTTTCCGTTCGACCCATTTTGCCACATGTCCCCAGTTTTCCCTCGCCCTTCCTCTTTGTCCGCGTACAAAGCTCTTTGCTTTCCTCTCCCGCGACTTCTTTGCCCCTCCGGCTTCTTCTTCGCTCCTCCGACTTCTTCTCCGCTCCTCCGACGTCTTCTCCGCTCCTCTGATTTTTTCCGCTCCTCCGGCTTCTTCTCCGCTCCTCGTGCTTCCATCCGCTTCCCTGCTTTGCTCTTGTCCATCTCGCGTAGGGCTCTTCCTTCCAGCTTCACACTCCCCTCCCCTCTACTCCCCGCCATGCTTCTGCCTCGACATTCCCTCTTCGTCGTCGTTCTCCCTCTATTTTCATCACCATCGTCCTCACGCTTTCACCTGTCTTTCCCGCGAAAGTCCCCGCCAAATACCTCCGCTGTATTGCTTCGCAAAATAGTTTCGTTGAATTGTAAGTTGTGAAACTGAATACAAGTATATACATCCATTTTATTAAAGAACCTATTTTGGAGCGTGAATATTGAAACGCGAATATTCATCTCGAATAACACGTATCCGGATGATCTGCTAAAGAATGTTATTAAACTATTCAGCGTTAGAATAAAAAAGGTGACAACCCCTCGTTCGCGTACCTTACGAGAAACTCATTTAGTCAGGAAAGCTCTATAAAGCTAGTTGCCAGGACAACTTGTGACGCATCAAATGTTAACTTTCCTTCGTCTGGTAACTGAAATTCATATCCCGGGCAGTCACGTGCCCTTCACGATACACCAGCGCCAGCCAATACCTCCCTTCCAGTTGCCAGGGCAACTTGTGACGTAGTTGTTTGAAACCTTCTTTCACATCGAAGAACCCAGGTGCGACTGGGAATCACTGCATGTGATCGGGAGGGATCAAAGGCGTTTGTAATTGCATTCCGCGGGGTTCTCGCGTTCCTTTGACTGTAATCTTTCATTACAACGGTTCATTAATTTGCCATATACATTTTGTGTTGGTTCCACCGTCACCGCAAAGCTATTCTGTAATGAAGTTGATAACCTTCACTGTGGTGCTCGTAGATTTCTTTTCTATGGAGTAAAGTCACCTCTTTTTTAAATCCTAGAAATAATAACATTCAAAACAATAATAAGACCCCTGTTGCTGTACGCCTGTCCAATATGGTTAAACGCATCCAAAACAAACATGCAAATTATCCATTAAACAATGCAAATTATCCAAAATCAATATCTAAGGACAATAACAAATATAGCATGGGATGTTACAATCAACTTCATATAGAATTTAATCTAGAGCAATTAGCCCTTCACATTACATACGTCTCCTCAAACTTTTATACAAACCTCATGCAAGTACAATCTCTATCCGAATTCATGCTGTGCAGAAACCCAACCCACAACACAAGAATCAAAACCAAGTAACCGTTCCATGTATTTCTAAAATTGTTCTCCGAAATGGAATATCGCAGGAGCCTTAATAGGTTTCTTTAGCCAATGTATTAGCTGTAAGAAATTAGTTAAAAGTTAGTTTTTAAGCCACCCATACATGTGACAAAATTGTTGTTATAACTGAACCATGTAAACCTCTTAAAATGTAATAAATTAAAAAAATAATTATTAACAGTTGGAAAATCTTCTATATCAAAAACATTGACTGAATGACGAGTGGACATAATCTTTTCACAAAAACGTTTCCGGAATCAAAAACATCTAAACTTGGTTGACATTCCGAATTAATGCCAAATCTGCGTATTTAGCTGTGATGTGTTATATTGTTTTTCTATGATTCACGAGAAGGAAAGATTAATTTTCTTGTTATGCAAAACGATAAAATGCAAAGTTTTAAATTGAATTGGGATGAAAGATAAACGACGGATCTATATATGCAGTATTTGAAGCTCTTGCCTATTCCTTCAGGAACCGGGCATGCCTGTGGTGCTAAGCGGTAACCCTAACCTAGTCATAGTAAAACAAGCACCGCAATTAAAAGTGGATCAAATATGTTACCTGTAACTGTGTATCTACAAGAAATTCGGCCAAGGGGTATATTTTTGCGCTTCTGGATACGTATTCGTTGGTGAAGCATTTATGGTGTGTACGTTAAAAAGAATCAACTAGATATTCCCTCAATTTCAAAAATTCAAAATTTAAGTAGTATATGACTTAGTGTAGGGATCACAGAATTTTGAAAATGTGCACACAATTCACTTTTCCCCATAGCACGTCATACGCAGTTTTTAACTGTTTTTTTTTGACGTAAAATAAATAAAAAAAATAAGGAATGTAAACTTATATTAATATTGCAGGACTATTGACGGCATAACTATTGAATGACCACAGTTCCGAAACCAGAAGTAACCTTGAGTGAAGTCGTAGGCTTCCGCGGCCAGTCATGTAAATGATCTTGGCTGTCCATGTGACGCCGCGTCGAAGGCTGTGTTGCCAACGTTTCGACCATCTTGTCGTTGTCTTCCTCAGGGCTGTTGCGCACAACAGCCCTGAGGAAGACCACGACGAGATGGTCGAAACGTCGGCAACACAGCCTTCGACGCGGCGTCACCTGAACAGCCAAGATCATTTACAAAAGTAACCTTATCACCTTCGTCGGGTGTCCCCAGTAAGATTTTTGAATTGCGATCTCTAATGATGATGAAACTGTGACGAGGTAAGTAATGAACGTCAAAATGAAGGATATGGTGTAATGCAAGGCAGAGTAAACGAGAGAATCCCGAGAAAACGTGCCGAAAACCCGTTTTGTCCACCACAATCTTCATTATAATCGGACGAAATTAAAACCCGGTCCTAACGAAGGAAAATGAGCACTCAGACCACTACACGTTGGCAATCCCTTGCGAACATCCCTGCGGCTGCAGTCGAACTATCTAAACAAGTTCCGTGAAGGCACTAAAGTTAAACAGATAGAGACACAGCTGGATCCTGGATGGGTGACTGTCTGGGAACCCTGGATACTCACAGCGCTGAGCCCCTGGCCAATAGAGATAAAAGGCAATGACTACGACTTGACGTATGACAGGCTATGTTAAAGAAGAATTGCTCTAAGTTCGAGCTGAAAAGGCTTGGAACGTTGTTCCGAAAGGAACAATTAAAAACACAGTAAAACGAAACTAAGGCAACGATTTGCGGCGTGCTACTTGGGATGTCCACTTTGCTCGTTGTACTGTCTCGGAAGTCTCCAACACGCCACCTATACAAGAAGAGCTCTCACTGGCTGCCGTCGTCATTCCCGTTGCCGCCCCCGCTCGTGCCCCGTCGCCCCCGCCGCCGCCGTCGCTTGGAGCTCTCTAAACAGCAGTTAAGCCGCGCGCGGTGCCCACACCCACGCCGAGCCCAGACGGCGCGAAAAGAGTGCATAACACGAAAATAGAAATAAAAGAGAGAGAATAAACAGAAAATGAAACGGACTCAAGTAGTCGAAGCTGTGGCTTAAAGCACGAGCGCAGTCGCTACGTAGAGGTTGAAAGCTCGATCGCCACCTTCGCTACGTACTTACGTGCATCTGGATGTTGTGTGTGTGTGTGTGTGTGTGTGTGTGTGAGCGCGCGTGTATTCTGAGATTTGCAGTTACAGTTTGCGGACGAAAACGGAGAGAAGTCCATCCCTCCAACGTTTCTAAAGATTGAAAGTAAACAGAAAAAAGTTATTGAAAAGTGACACACATTTCATTTACCTTTTTATATCCCACAAGCTTCACCTACTTTATCAACAAAGAAGTCCAGTCACAATGCTACTATAAATCCTATATTCTTATTCCCATACCGATGCCTAACGGCTTACCCTGGGATTGACAGACACGTGTAGTGGATAAAATGCTTATTAATGTATCCATCAGTAGACCGTGATCTGACGAACGATACCTCACTTGCTCCAAATGGCGGAACGGAACGCGACTAATCGTGTTTAAAGGACGGCCACAGAAACAAACGGATACAAGCAGATTATCACATTGCTACAGGTGTCTCAGATTAAATGTTACAAACTTATGGGGAAGGTAGGAGGTTTAAAGATGATCACTTTTTGCAAACGAACATTGGATGTGAAATCCCACATAACGATGTTTTATATGTGACACTTGCCTCGGATTGGTAGGTAACTGATCTTGAACTGTTGTTTGGCAAGCAGCTGATATCCCTTTGCGTCAAAACGTGTACGTTTAAAAAACAATGCTTAATGAGTCGCCAAAATAGTGGGAAATTCACATGCGCATCTTCATTATGTAAGATTTCCTACGTGTTCCTTGGCGAAAAGTTATCACCGTCCACCCCTCCACATGGCGTAGAAGTTTGCAACATTCATTCTGAGACACCTACATATGTACGATAACTCACATTCGTGATTCAAAACCTAGAAAGCAATACGTTACGCGCGTTTTTTTCGTCGATTTCGTGCCACTGTGCGCCCCCTCCCGCGGCGCTTGTCTCCATCCTTGCTCCCCTCGGATTCTATTGCTCCACGACCCTTCGCCGACCCCCGGCGCCGGACCGCCCTCCGCCGCCCACGCCGCGGCCGCGTTATCTCCAGGCGCAGACGGCCGTCGCGCCGGCCTCTCAACAGCCGGCCACCCCCCCTCCAGCGCCGGACAGCCAGGCGCAGCGTTCCGCTGTCTTGGCAGCTGTTCTGCCCGTTGCTCCTGCCTTCTCGCGGGTTACCTTCCGGAGTCTCGGGATGTTTTCTCACACTGGGCGGAAATTCCGGAACAAACATGAAAAAAAATTGACTTTCATCATCTTTATTATCATCATCATCCCTGCACTTGTTCAGAGAGAACCCATCAATACTGTTCCCCACTTTGATCTGTCCTTCTTGCGATCTTCATAGGACTATTCTCTGTCAAATCCTCGTATCTTCTGTTTCAGTTGCTTATTGTGTCTTCATTTTCAACTTTAAAGATGACTCGGAATAAATTTTGAAAAAGTGTTAAAGTTACAAATAATGCGAGAATGTATGTGCTGTTGTACCACTATTATCTTTCTCTTTCATCGTCCAAGCCCCAGTCATACGTATCATATTACATATATTTTGCTTTGCATATTGAATTACTGCCGATCTTCAAAGTGTAACGGCGATGCAAAGTATTGAAAAGGCAAATGGAAATACGTATTTCTGACACTGGTTTATTTTGGAATGGCTGCATGTTAAATGTATTTTTGTATTTATGAAAATCTTATCTATAATGTGTGATCTGATACGGAATACAAACACAAAAGTAAGACGAGAATCCTTTAGCCTGTACCAATTGACTATATATAATTGTTCGTGATCATTTACACGAAATGGCCATAGGAATTGTGGACGTTGAAAAATTGAGACGTCAGAGAAAGTACGAGTCGTATGACACTTACCCAAATATGCAGCCGAATAAGGAAATATCTTACCACTAATATATTGTCTTCATTAAAACGAAGCGCGAACGTTGTTGATATTAGCTGGGAGTGCGGTTAGAGGGACGACTAGAGGCACGGCTGGACAAGAAAGGTTGGAAGAGCGGGTGGAGAGGCAATTGGAAAAACAGTTTCGTGTGACTGACGTCAGAAAACTGACGTTAAGAGATACGGATGGAGGAGGGTCGTACACAAGGTTAGGCGGCGAAAAGGGCAGAAAATGAGCGTGGTTGGCGGAAGAGGCATCCGAAGCAACCGTCGGAGGCACCTTCCGAGACGCGGCCTGCAAGTCGGCCGGAGGAAATGGTTGAGACGCGGAGGAACGCGATCATTTGCATGTAGCCAAGAAAGTTCCGCTGCGCAATCAGCCGCTTGGGGCCTCGCGCATCGCACCACCCCCGCCACTTCGACGCCCCGCCCACCCCACCGCCCCCGCTCCCACCATCCCTAGCTGTCCCCCGCGGTCTCGCCTCCCCGCCATCCCACCCCACCCACGCCGCTCGCACCTCCCTTACTACCTCTACCACCCACTCCGCCTCACCGCCTTGTCACCACGGCGCCCCGCCTTCCCCACCCCCGCTCCACCTCGCGTCAGGCACACGAGGGGGGCGGGGTCCGCGTGGCCGTTGGGGCGGCAGCGCGTTCGCAGCGCCCATTAGGGATATTGCGCGGCGGGGGCGTGTGTGCGGGTGGGCGGCGGCGCCAGGCTCCGGGCGCGCGATCGCGGGGGGGGGGGCGCGGCGGGCCATTGTGGCGCGTGGCGATTGTCGGCCAGCCAGCAGCTCCGCGCCGTGCCGCCCCCGCACATTCAATTTCGTGGTTGCAGGTGCCCAGTGTTGGGAGTCACGCGCGAAGCTGTCAGTTTCCCCGTCTACGCCATAGCTCTTGCGACTGTTTGAATCTCTCTCGTAATATGCTCCCAATATGGAACACACCATTATTAAGTCAAATTAATGCCTACTTCTATTCTTCATTTACGTATTTTTTCTTCCTTCATAAATATAGGATAATGCACTGTGGTAAGACTCATTAATACAAAAATATTATGAATTGAACAATTCTGAATGAATGCATGCATGCTTATGTGGTTTTCAAAGTACAAATTTATCTTTCAAGTTTTTGTACAATCTGTAATATACATCTGTATATTACATCTGTGTATTATATCTGTGATACATCTGTAAAAAGGAACGCCGAAGGGACTGCGAACTCTCTCATTTGTGCAAGTTATTATAATGCAGCCTAAGTTAGTGAATAGGTGACACTGAACTGTGTTTAAACTTTTATCTAACAATGACTGTCCAACAACCACATTTTTCTCAGATAATCGAAAAGGAGGAAAAAAATTGAAAATCCTTGGCTCTTTTTATTAATTTTTAAATTGTAGAAGCAAATTCCTTGTATACATAAACTGATATACTACATTACGGGAAATTAGAGGTAACAGAATTCAAGGTAGTTGTTAATTAGATAGTGTTAATTAGAGTGCACAAAAACGTTGTGAATTCCAAAGGAATCGCTGAGGAAAGATCAAGAATATTTACTTAATACTGAAGTATTGAAATTGACCATTTTGTAATAAACTGTTAAAATAGCCAATAGTCAGTGTATGATTTCAGATTATTCCGGTCTTCAAGTTCCCATTTCGATACGCAGCGCTGGCCTTTAATGTTATTGTAACAAAAATGAAAAGGAATGTTTAAAACAATCATATTCTGATCTCTTAAATGAAAAATGTGAAAATTGTTCTGCAAAATTTCATGATTACTGTGTCTGATAAAATAAATTAGAAAATTTGACTTAATAATCACTAAAATAAATTATGTAATACTCTTCAGGAAAGAGAAATAATTAATTACATATTATCTACTATCTTAGTTCTCGTTATAAATCTACCGATCATTGGCACGAATAATCGCCAGAAAAATCAGAACACAGAAACTGAAAAATACGTTTCATAGCAAACAGCATGAATATTTCAAAGAGCATAAAGCATTTGTAACCAAGGACATCATGGTGGCGACCTAATTCTGCGTTTCCCCATCGCTATCCTGACCGGACGTAACGAGCCTTAACTGCTGCTTCCCTCACTATTCACACGACCTTACGACTCTCATTCACACGTCGGTGGCTGCCATCGCAACGTCGTGCCTTTATGTAGAGCGAAACGCGCTCGAGGCAGAATTCGGGGACGCTTCTATCTCCCTTATCGGCGTCGCGTCGACGCGTCATTGAGAAGCGCGCGCCTGGATTCGCGCGGACGCCACACCATCGTCGTAAAGCCCCATTCACAATTTACTACTTGTATTGCATTGCAACGATCCATTAAGCTTGCTGTTGAGAGGCAGGCAGCGATGCGGCGTTTGGCCCTCGCCGACGGCCTCCCGTGGCCATGTATTGTCTTGGGCCGTGGAGTACTCGGCTCAAAGGCATAGGACGCTTCTCTGTTCAGAAGACGGCGAGGAGGAGTAACCACCCTGACCACTGTTCGCTGGGGGAGACAATGGCCACACACTGAAGAAGCTTAGAACAGATAAACTAAGGGGCGTAGTAATGTAGTCTTATTTTTGTTTTTCATCATCATCATCATCATCATCATCATCTTCCTCTTCTTCTTCTTCTTCTTCTTCTTCTTCTTCTTCTTCTTCTTCTTCTTCGGGTATTAGACCAAGAGATTCCCAACCGTGTCAGTATAGGCCTCCTGGAGGTTGTTGACATTTTGAGAGGGCTTCATGATGATTAAGTGGTCAATTGGGGTTTAATAGCCAAATACGAACTCGCCTGATCAGGGTAATCAAGATCCCATTGATTACAAAAACATTAATGAACTCAATGAACTGCAAACTTATGATAATAAATTACAAATTCGCTTCTCTTCTTTCGTATTCGTCATTTATCCTAGGAATTAGAAAGTTATTCTAAGAATTAGAAAACCGAAGAAAGTATAACCATGCATGCACAAAGATACTCCATCGCGCAAGAAAGTACTTTGCGTAATACGTACTGGAGAAATGTAATGGCCAGTTTTAAAAAAGCATACATTTTGTAACCATTGTATTGAAATGGAGAGATTAGAAACATAACTACTCAAAAGCAGAAGCGTCTTCAATTTAAAAAAATTCGAGATATTTACGAGAATATTGGTGAACAAAATTATGTAGTAAGGCACTCAACTTATGTTTAAGGCATTCTTTGTGTCATGATTATGGGTGCTATGGGTGTAGAAAAAACGTACGGGGGAGTCATTGAAGCAAAACATTTGTTTAAAAGGGGTCGATGAGATAAAAAAGATTAGGAAACCCTTCATTAGATGTGTTGGAAATTCAGATTAGAAAAAAAGAAATGATGTCAAAATGTACAGTAATTCTTCACCTAATAAATAAAAGACAAGAAAAAAACTAGTGGCCTGCAGCAGAAAAATTCAGCAGTGGAATGTATGGAAAATGTGGGCCTGGAGCAGCTAAAATTGGCTGTTTGAATACGCCACATGCGAATATTGAAACTTCCTCCTTCCTCGTCGCATGACGTCAACCATGTAAGGAATGGCGCATTGAGTATGCCAATAAAGACGTACCATCAGATGTGAGAAACTGCGGCTTAACATAATCAAATATTGCATTTTCCAGTCAATTTAAATTTGTTTCATTCTTTTTGTATATTTGAACCTTCCAAGTGGTCTAGAAAAACCATTGACATGTCTCATATAGCCAGAAGCTGCAATTTAGGCAGATATTCGAAATTAGTAATATACATATTGTGCAGGAAGTAGCCAAGTAGGATACAGCAACATCATATCTAGAACAAAATTTAAAAGAGGATATGTGGATTTTCAGTTTGCCGATTGGCCAAGAAGTGAAGTAAAGCATGGCTGGATTAATTCAAAGGTAGATGCAGCCATTCTTGTATAAAAAGAAGAGAACTGATTTTATCACCATATCGAAAGATAAAATTAATTACCGTTTAGAAATCATTAGTCTTCTAAATATATGTTCCTAACGATATTCCTATTTATTCGCAAAATATAGTTAATATGTTGTAAGAGGTGGATCCAGAAAAAGGTTTTCCTATGTCCTCAACAGAAAAAGGAAATATAATTTCATGGAAATATTTTAAGATAGCAGACTGAGCAAATATTGCACACTTTTTTCACATAATCACTGCCAGTATTCAGACATTGGGGATACCTTTGGATTAAGATTTTTTCCCTCCAAAGTAGAAGTCTGCCGCCACGTGGTTGAACGCCACCTACAACCCTGCGTCACCGTGATGCGCATAGTGCTCACCGGGCAGGAATTTCTTAAGATGTAAGAAAAAATGGAAATCACTGGGGGGGGGGGATACTCGGACTTGATGATGGACGAGATGGCGGTGGTCTTCCCCCGTTCGATGGCGAGATCAGGCGCCGACCTACCGTCGGCTAGTGGGGTTTCCCCCTAACTAGGACTCTCCCACCAGCGGGGCACTGCCCCAGCCGGAACAAGCTCTAAGCTCCCGATCGGTCTCCCGGAATATGTGGTAGTGTAGTGGATGTGAGTGTAAGTGTGTGTGTGTGTAAGAGGGAGAGGATAGGACAAGGAAGAGAAAGGAAAGATCGCGCGCGGTCGGTGGCCCGTTTGGCAGGGTACTGCTCCGGCATTCGCCTGGTATTGATCGGAGAAACCACGGAAAACTACGAATCACAGCAGCCGGCCGCTAGAATTCTCTTCCAGGCAGCGATTGAATTCGACCTAGCTGAAAAGCTAGTGTCGAAAATCCAGTCGCCGTGGGGAGTGGGAACCTAGGACCTCCCGGTCAGAGGCGCTGCAGTGACATCAGTTGATGCACTGAGCTACCGCTCCCGGTCAGAGCCATTCGGGGTCCTTAAAATCTCATCAATCCCTTCGCCCCCTCGCGCGCTGCTCCATACGTCCGCAGGCCGCGCGCAGCCCTCCGCGTGCGGTGGCACGCGAGGGAAGGCGCCAGAGTAACCGAGTTGGCCAGCGGTCATCCGCGCGCGCCAGCGATGGCTCCGAAAGTTGACTATCGAAAGTTGCCTGCGGCGGTCGTCGGAAAACCAATCTGCAAGATTGCTCGGGGCGACCGCCGCCTCCCCCTCATGGCTTTCTCGACAGTGTCACCCGCGCTGTTTCTACCGCTGCAGCCAGCGACTTCACTGTGGCTCTTACTACTAGAGCCCCGCTCGAGACAATTTTGCTCGAGTTCCACAGTAGTTAACACAAAATCCCGCCGGCTGTGTTTAGCTTAGAGCCACGATTGCCGATACCTCTGCGGTAACTGACCGCGAGGTCCTAGAGTACGAGCCTCGACGGTGGCAGATTTTCAACACTAGCTAAAGAACTGGATCGAATTTATTTACAGTCTGGAGGAGAATTCTAGCAGCGGCTGCTCTGATCGATAGTTTTCCGTGTTGTTTTTCTCGATCAATATCAGGTGAATGTCGGATCAGTATTCTAACAAGGGCCGTGCGTGATCTATCATTCCTCCATATCTTATCCTCTTCCCTACCACACACTTAAATTCAGTACACTAGTACACATGACTGGGGACCAGTCAGCTGCTTAGAGTTTGTTCCAGATGAGGCGGTCCACCCGTTAGGGGATATAACTGGAAGGGGAAATTCCCCGCAAGCCGACATGTAGGTTGGCGGCGGATCTGATCATCCAGCATAGGGTGGAATATCGCCGCCTCTCGTGATAAAATATTCACTACACAAACGAGACTAACGACTATAGCAGTCGACGTGATCAGAAACATGAATTTAAAAAATCCCACAAAAGGTACAGGAGTATGACAAGTTTTCAGTCGCCTCAATATCACGAAGGGAAACCGCTTGACCGAGAAAACCATACTAGGATTGTACACTATATAAAACGTCGAAATGTAAATGTGTTTCTGAGAATTGAGGAACAGGAAATATTTTATATCATTGCTGCAAACTAAGCAAACAAAAGAACGTTCAATATAGCTGGTAAATCTTATTTTAGAAAAACAAATACATATTGATTTGGAAAGTGGCTTCTTGTCCACAGTTAAGAAAAGAAATCTGTATAACATTTATTAATTTATTCCATTTCTTCACATATTCAGTTCGTTTATCTACAGTAAATTGAGCTGTTATCAATGATATATTAACCTGAATGGATCATGATTATTGTGCACATAGTTCTGAAACGCTCTCGTACATGACAAATCACCTGATCCTTCCTCCACAGGCGATGCGAAGCCGTCAGGGGCATTGCTCTCTTCTGTGAATCAATGCACCGTGCGCTCGAACTTCAGGCGCTCTAGAGTGAAACGCTCGAGCGAGTTCGAGAGAGCAAATGGAACGCGTTGCAGCACTCTAGTTCATACCATCGTTGCTGCCTCCTCCGTCGTCAGAACACCTCCCTGTTACGGAGTCTCCCCTCACGACTGCCACCGCCGCAAACTCCATCGCCGACGCTCATCACCGCAGCCGGCCCTCGTCGTATGTGTTGTGGCTTCCGGTCATCTACGCGTGTATCCTCGCTGCGGTCGCCTTCATCTGCTGCTTGTCGCCTCATCAATACAATTCCGTCCGACCCACCCCTCCTGCTTGGTACCACGTCGCCGCCGCGTCAGAACCCGCTACGCTCTCTCGCCCTGCCCTTCAGTCCGCGGGTGGGCGAAGCGAGGTACGAGGCCGACCTCGTACCTCGCTTCGCCCACCCGCCCTGTTCAATGGCTCGACAGCCCGCTTACGGGCCTTGGCGGACCAGCGGTGACCCAGTCCATGGGATAAGGGGTTCATGTGGTTAGTACGAAGACGTCCCTTCTCCGTATATTCCTGTCTTCACAACCTTAGGTGGGCTTTCTCACCGTCACCTAGCGGTAGATACAGGCACATTTCTAAAGAAAAGCTCACAGTTACTATTTTGGACAGGCCGGGAATCGAGAGAGAGCCCGCCTTGAACCTTTTGTTACGCCGTGGAAAGCGAGCACGTTAACCAACGAGCCACCGAGGGTCCACGCCCTCTCCAACTCACCCCGCCTCACCATCACCCCTCGCACCCTTCGCCCGGCCCCCCCTCCCACCACCCCCCCCCCTCTCTCTCGTTCTTTCGCCCCACCTTTCTCTCTCACCTCCGTGTCCATGTCGTATCTCCATTCTCCCCTCTCCATCTACCCCGCTTCACCCTCCTCCTCCTGCCCCCTCGCATCTCGTCTCTTCCGCCTCGGGAGCGGTAGCTCAGTGCATCAACTGATGTCACTGCAGCGCCTCTAACCGGAAGGTCCTAGGTTCGAGTCCTGACGGCGGTAGAATTTTCGACACTAGCTTTCAGCTAGATCGAATTCAGTCGCTGTCTGGAGGAGAATTCTAGCGGCCGGCTGCTCTGATCGGTAGTTTTCCGTGGTTTCTCCGATCAACACCAGGCGAATGCCGGAGCAGTACCCTAACAAACGGGCCACGGACCGCGCGCGATCTTTCCTTCCTCTTCCTTGTCCTATCCTCTCCCTTTACACACACACTTACACTAACATGCACTACACTACCACATATTCCGGGAGACCGGTAGGGAGCTTAGAGCTTGACCCGGCTGGGGCGGTGCCCCGCTGGTGGGAGAGTCCTGGTTAGGAAACCCCGCTAGCCGACGGTAGGTCGGCGCCGGATCTCGCCATCGAGCAGGGGAAGATCGCCGCCATCTTCCGGGGAAATCACGCACTACACTAACGGGACTAATAACCAAAGCAGTCGGCGCGTCCGGAAACACAAAGAAATCAATCAATCGTCTCCTCCGCATCGTCTTTTCGCCCCACCGCGTTACTCCTCTGCCTCTCTTCACCGCTCCTTATCCTTTCCTCTCTCCCTCCTTTCCCTTTATCACCCTTTCCTCTCCCTCTTCTTTCCTCACACACTACTCCGTTCTCCTCTCCTCGACACACTATTCTCACTCTCTCCGCATTCTCTCTCTCTCTCTCTCTCTCTCAACCGTTTCTTTCCATCTCACACTCTTCTCCCCCTCGCTTCTCACACCACCCTGTCCTGTTTCGCCCGGCCATCCGCTCAAGCTCACCCGTCGCCCTGTCTCTCTCCGTCCCGTCCCGTGCACCGGCCACCCGCTCGCGGTCACGAGGCCGGCGCGGCGGGCGCCAACGCGGCGGAGGCGACGGGGGCTTGGTGCGGCCGCTAAACTGAGTTATAACCCGGCGTACGAGGCGCGCTCTCAGCCGGGCGTTCAACCCTCGCCGCGCGGGGAGCTGGCTGCTGCCTCGATTACTGCGCTCCTCCTGTTGAACCCACGGAGGAATAACGGAATCGGAGTGGGTTTTTAGACTTTCGGGGCGTCAACTTCTACGGCCATTAGGCCCGTAAATGTAGTGTATGTTATACTCTTTAGAGGGACAAGCTCGAAGTACCCGCCTAGTCTCCCACCATGTGAAGTGCATATAAGCGTGTAGGAGAAGAAAAGCGGACACAGATGAAGAAGGAAAGATCTTGAGCGGTCAATGGCCATTCATTTGGGTATTCGCATGTAATTGATCGGAGAAATCATGGAAATCGGAGAAAACAACCGATCAGGGCAGTCGTTCTACATACAGCGGTCTAATTCCATACAGTGGAGGATTACTCCGCGCTCAACTCTCGAGAAGAAGCGAAGAGACGCGTTGCGTCGATAATGATAAGGTTAACGACGTAACAAATTAAAAAAATAATTTGACTAAGCTGAGAAGGAAGAGTTAAAAATTCGCCACCGTCGTAATTCGAGCCCTAGGACCTCCCGGTCAACGATGCATTAGAGGCGATTTATGTTGTCACTGAGCCATCGCGGCTGGAACGCAATACGTGGCACCTACCGCGTTTACTGGACAAATCAGAAGGCGCACACGTATCTGTTGCCCGCTGGACTAAGCGGGTTGGTATTGTTTCGATTTTCGATGCGCGGGAGAAAGAACGCAATGGAATATTAGGGATGAGATGTCGAACTCCTCTTCTCCAGTTGATGTTACTCTGTTGATCAGTAATGGTGATTTCGGTGGATGTAACACTTCAGAGGATCCAATATTGCTTTAAATATAAATGTATTAAATATAATACGATGTAGCAAGTATAATAAGGTTAGCAAAACTAAACATTAAAAATACTGTAATCGCTATCTCGCGTTTACAAGCTAAAATATTTGCAACTTAACTTCTTGTCACTGTGGGGCGCTCTACCTATGATTAAAGAATACTCATATTGAGCACTAGAAAGTGCAGATAATTGCCACCGCTCCCAGAAATTATTCGCTTCAACGCACCAGCCAAACTTTCTTCGACTAGCTCGCGAATTACGATGAAGAAACGAATTCTCGTCCATTTTGCGTATGATCTGTGAGGAGAAAGGTTGTACTGGAAGCGACGGATAACGTATTCTGAAAAGCTTATTAGAAGTAATGATTTACAATTTACTGAAAGGAAATATTTAATATAAATGGAATACAATATTTTTATTCTCATTTGTGTCAAGAACAATCATGAAATTCCATGAGAAGTGTACCATATAATTTCAAATGAATTTCAACAGTGCGCCATAGCATGTACTTACAACTTTGGGTGAATTCGCGACGAACTAGTAACGTTTTCCCCCTCAGCTTTTTTTCTTTTGCCTATTTTTCTTTCGTACCTGACAGTGATGCAAGAGGACTAATTTTCGTTTAGGGAAACGAAATATACGACGCGACCACACTACTACGCAAGGCCACGAAGCGCAAGAGACTCGGCTGACTGACCTTGGCTGCGGGGGACGTCTATATTTCAGACGACTGCCTGCAGATTCAAAACGACCAATGGTATCGTGAGTTGTAACGTTCTGCGGTGAACTGCATTGCCGTTTTCCCTTGTTAGCGCATTTGGCGTAATTTAGCTAGAAGCTACATTTGCAAGCAAAGTGAACAGTATTCTAGTTACTTTAGTTTGCGTACATGATTGAAGTCACTATTATAGAAAGTATAATTCATTCAACGACTGGCGTAACGGAAAGCAGATTTACATTTACTACAGCAGATAACGTTTTAAAGTTATTGTAAATTTCACGCAACAGAATTCTTAGAAATTAACGAATTCTTTCGAGTCCAAAGAAAGTGTTAACTTGATACTACATTTTGATTTCATCAAAAAATGCATTCTAATTACTTATTCACTGGCGTAATCTTTCTGAGATTTCTTTAAAAAGGATTTGGAACATTTTTATTTAACTGGATTATAGAATTAGATGCAATTGTACATAAGTTGAAGTTCAGTTTTCATTTACACAAGTTGTTACGTACTGTGTAGGAATTATTTCAGAGAATTATTTCCAGATTCTTTTCCTTTTTTGTGTTGTGCATTTTTGTACATAAGGGTATATGCGTATGTTCATTCTTTTTCAGATAGTGTCTCTTTTGTAACTGTGATTAGAGTATAATCATTTTTAAGTGTTCATGTCTCAAGTACTACTGTGTGATGTAATCCAATTCAACGATTACTGCCATTTTTTCAAGTTTTTGTAATTCTAAGAAATATAATACTCTTGTTGTTAATTAAAAAAAAACAACTGATCTGTCCATTGGTATCGAAAGACGACCCCATATCCTGCATTTAAGTGGGAACACTTCGACTGTAATAAATCTATTGACATCCATTGTTAATAAAGATACCACTCATCGAGCAAATCTCATCTTCTGCTCAAGTCATTCGTCCAAATACCTCTCATCAATAGTGGAAGTAAGGAATGGGTGACAATACAGATAGAAAGGGACAAGCCAAGACTTTGTAAACTACGGTGATACTCAGGATCCTAGAACTTTAAAGCGAAATATACCGACGTTGCCTCACATCACGTAGCAATCTATCCCTAGGAAGTTTGACAGAGGCAATGGAAAGGCTAGGGAGTCAATATTCCGCCACAAAGTTCATCGGGCCAACTCTGCATTGCCTCAAAGGATTATTTGACTCGCATAGAATGTGATGTTTGGACTAGAAATTCTTGTAGGAATATGTGTCATGGACCATCTAGTTCAGAGAAATACAGAACGAGATAGGCAAATGTGTATGAGAAGCTTCACACTTTCATGTCGAAGAAAGCGTTTAGGTAATTATAACACTAAATCTTAAGTAGTATATGACAAAATGTAAGTAGTATATGACTTAGTGTAAGGATCACAGAATTTTGAAAATGTGCACACAATTCATTTTTCCCCATAGCACGTCATACGCAGTTTTAACTGTTTTTTGACGTAAAATAAATAAATAAATAAAATCTTCGTAATTTTATTTTTCATATTGTAACGTCGACATTTTGAACGAAGATCTCATCATATTCTGAGTAGATATTGTAATTTAACAGTAGCGATTCAATAGGAAGCTCCGATTGAAAACGTGGGAAAGAATAGGAGAAAAAAATTAATTTTTAAATATTTGTAATTTAAATTAATTTCTTCACAAAACATATCACGTTTGAACCATAATTCCATACATAATTATTCATGTATCACCATCAACACCTTCAGGATCTCATCAACCATCCTTCTTAATGGAACGTAATAGGAAAACATTATTGGTGACACCTGAATAGGAAAGGAAGGTCATAAAGGTGTCTGCCTCCTCCCTTGCTCAGTAAGGAGTATGGCAATGAGCGTCATACAGGCAGAGAACCTCAAAGCGTCTATTCACCGAGTTCGCACTTGAGTTTGTTTTCCATCCAAACGTCCCGAGCCTGCCACCTGCTCCCTCGTGTCGCTGCACGCACTGCCACCTCGTAATTAAGCTCGGACGAGGACCCGGTGACACTGATAACCCCGGAGCGTAAAGTGATTTTCCCCGGCTCCACGAGTCCATGAAAGTCATGGGTGACGCGATAAGGGAATCTGCGTTTCTTCTGTGATTGCATTTGGAGGGCGGGGTCTGGACGAGGCCGGGAAGAGGCCGAAGAGGGGAGGAAGTAGTAGGGCGTGCCGGCGAAGGGGAGGCACGGCGAGGAGGGGCGGGACGGAGGCGGGGTGGAGACGCAGAAAGCCGCTGACTCGAGGGAACGGCCGGTCGTAGCCTCTTCGCAAAGCACAAACACCGCAAACTCCTTGAGCTGCGCGACCGAAATGGAACCAAATTATATTTGAATGCACTCAATCGTAAGTAAAATGCGGCCCCTCCCTGCGACTGCAGCTCCCCCTTCCCCCTCTGTTCCCCACCGTGCCCTATCCCCTCCCCGCCAACGGCCTCCTCCGGGGAAGGATCGAGTTAAAGAGGAAGCAGCGAGGGCAAAAACCAGACCGTTATATTAGATAAGTCCGCAAATTGAATCACATTCATAACTTGCTAAATCGTATTGCGCCTCCCGTATTGCAATCCAATCAAGGCAGCCAGAGCGGAAGGGGTGGGGATGCGGAGGGGATCGCAGATGACATCACATCCGGTGATGGCAGCAGTGGCAGAGTGCTGGGGAAAGAGGGTGACGGAAGAGGGCGAAAGGGGCGGGAACGCTTTTAGAACGAAACGCTGGAAGATTGACGAGTGAACATACGAAGGAAATGCAACCAAGGAGTCCGCAAAGTTGGGGACTACACAACGTGTGTACAATAAATGGCGCGGTCTTCTACTTCAAATAATAAGAACCGAGAACTATTTAGTCATCCGTTCTATTAGTTCTACTTAGTCTACGAACTATTTAGATATGTCATATTTTTTCGTTTTAACTTTTCATTATTTGCCCCCTCTGCAAGGTCGTTTATCATATTGACTTTCACACTTTTATTTTGCTTTACGCATCGTTTCTCTCTCAATGACAAATTTTAACAAGGTATCCTTTCAGCACCAAAGGTCATGGATTTCACTTTCCCCCTTCCGTCCAGAAACTGAATATTCAAAGCACAACAATTATTTTTCTCTCTCTCTACGGTAGAAATGTAAGCATACTCTACTTCTTTTCGACATAAAGTGATCATTCTTTATAGCTAAGTGTACGGGGCGAGAACGTTAAGCATATTCATTGTACTACGGTAGCGCAAAATTTGGAATAACAGAAAATATTTGAAAACAAAAATAAATAAACGAAACGTTTGAAACAAACTTCATACAATATCCTACATCAAATCTTTTGTTTTTTGAAACACCCGGTATTATGTAAAACGAGACAAAGAAGCTCGAGGGCATTAGGAATTGGGGAAAACGGGAAAACAGAATAACATGAGATGGTGGATTGATTATTTCGTGGTTCCTGGTGTGTAAACTGCTATGATAGTTAGTCCCGAAAGTCTAGTGCATGTTTGTATTACGGGAGCTGGCTGTGTTCTTCCCCAGAGGGATGGTGAGATCCAGAGCCGACCTATAAGTCGGCGTGCGTGGGTTTCTCCATGTTATCCCTCACCAACGGGACTCTTCCCCAGCCAGGACAAGCTCCCCGACTGGTCTTTCGAAGTATGGTAATTTAGAGCATGTATATGTGTAAGGGTTGACTGATTGATTGATTTTTTCGTGTTTACGGGCGCGTCAACTGTTCGATCATTAGTCCCGTTAGTGTAGTGAATGTTTTTTCTCGGTAGATGGCGGTGATCTTCCCCCGCTGGATGGCGAGATCCGGCGCCGACCTACCGTCGGCTAGTGGGGTTTCCCCCTAACCAGAACTCTCCCACAAGCGGGACACCGCCCCAGCCGGGACAAGATGTAAGCACCCGACCGGTCTCCCGGAATATGCAGTAGTGTAGTGGATGTTAGTGTAAGTGTGTGTGTGTGTGTGTAAGGGGAGATGATAGGACAAGGAAGAGGAAGGACAGATCGCGCGGGGTCCGTGGCCCGTTTGTTAGGGTACTGCTCCGGCATTCGCCTGGTGTTGATCGGAGAAACCACGGAAAACTACTAATCAAAGCAGCCGGCCGCAAGAATTCTCCTACAGACAGCGACCGAATTTATCCTAGCTGAAAATGTAGTGTCGAAAATCCTGCCGACGTCAGGACTCGAACCTGGGACCTCTCGGTCAGAGGCGCTATCAGTTGATGCACTGAGCTACCGCTCCCGGTGTAAGGGTTGACGATAGTGCAAGGAAATATCGCCTACGTTGCGTGGCCCGTTTTTTAGGATTCTCTGGCATTTGCCTAGTGTTGAACGGAGAAACCACAAAAAGCTACTGATGAAAGCAGCCTGACCGCTAGAATTCTCCTTCAGACAGCGGCTGAACTCGACCTACCTATGTAGTTGGTGCCAAAAATCCTGTCACCGTCGGGACTCAAACCCTACGATCTCCAGGTCAGAGCCGCTAGAGAGATGGTGAAGTTCCAGATGTTTGAATGTGTAGGAGAACGTCAAAGAAAATGTCTTCGCTCGTACGTGACCCGGCGCAGCTCAGTAAGATGTCGTTACGAGGAATGCGGAGCGCACGCAAATTGAAAGTTGTTTCGAAGAAAGGGAGCTTATAAAATTTATTTACGCTCCGCAGTTCGGCCTTTGTTGTACTCTGCCCGGGGACTTAGCACCGCCCTGTTTGCGGGCAGCCTGCCAGAAAAATGAGAAGGTTCTTGTTTAGTGTGCGGGCCGCTACTCAGTCGTGCCTGAAAGAAGAGCGCAACAGAGGAGACGACCAAGGTCTCAGATGCACTTGTCACGGGGCGTTTACGAAATATTCTTTGAAACTGTAATGGCAAAGATCAATTCGACATTGCAAAATTCAAGTTCCTAGAATGTTAGAATTACAAGCTTAATTATGCGTACCCATTGACATACTTTCTTACGATGTAGTTTTACTTACATAACAAGTTAACATTTACCTCAGTCATTCATTGAATTAATTCAGTTCTTACGTTTTGGCAAGATATATTGTCATTGACAGTTTGATCGCATTTTTTTACTTTTCTGAAGGTAAGATCATACAAGAAAAACATCACAGCGAAACGTGAATACAACATATTAGATAAAACAGTGTTTTGTGGGTGTTTCTAGAAACACCAAACATTTTTACAGGGTATATGTTTCCTAAACCTAATATTACACATACGCCAAATTAAAACTGTCGTTTGCCCACCACTTTGGGTCCACATGGGTCCACCACTTTACTACTATATTTCTATTATTTCTAGTAAATTATTGATCAGACTTTTGCCGTATTTCCAGTAATTTATTATAACGCAGGTGTTTGATACGTAATGAAAGTAATGAAGCAATATATCTTAATAAGAGGTAATGGAAGTAGACTCATGTCCTAACATTGTAGGAAATTAAAACAAGAGAGTGAATGGACAAAACACAAACACACAATGGATGAAAGAAACATCCACTCATCTTTACAAATACCTATATTGAATTCCGAAATCCAGAGGTAGAATTAACAAAAGTATTCACGGGAGAGAGTCAGAAACGAATAAAACAAATTTCATTGAAAATGTTGCGGGACTTCGTTAATAGAAATGCCAATAAATATAGTCCATCGTTTGAAATTAATTCGGGGAAGTAGGCATTACTGGAACATTAAATAACGCTATAATATTCCACATCGTTATAAACACCCAATCAAATAGACGTTGACACCGACTTTAATAAATGAGTTGACACCGCTAATGAAAACATTTTCATTACAAACCACATTTACTTTACTCCCCGAAAACGGGACATGCAGTGTGAATTGTTTATTGAGGTAATAAATTACTTTTACATACAATAATCGAATATTTGTAACCAATATTACCAATGAAATGTAACATTCCATGAACTCACCTGAACTTATGGGGTTTCATTCAGATCTGCGACGCATAGAACTATTGTAATCAGACAATACTGTTAATATTTACAATCCTTTAGAATATTAACTAGTGGTGCTACAAAAGCACATACTTTCTTGCATTATTAGTAACTTTTGTAATTTTTTTAAATTCATGTTATCCGTGAGTTTTTTAAAATCTAATTTTTAAAACATATTTAAAGAAATATAAATCTTTTTTTAAAAAAATTTTTTGGGAAAAAATTTTTTAAAAAAGGAAAAGGAAAATATCAGTCTTCAATATTGTAGTTGTAGGAACGTCGAAAAAAATTTTAACTTTTGCAATTTTCGAAAATTCAAAATTTTCAACGAAAATTATATCTGCACCATTTTTAAGTGTCTTATCCTTTATTCAGGAGAAAATAATAAAAAAATTGGAATCATTGTTGCGAAAAGTTTGAAAATGTTAGGACTTCACTCCTAATATCAATACATGCGTTTCAAATTCCCAGGGCCTCGAGATTCGCGAGATCAATCGGGGAATATCAAGTTTGGAGAAAATCTGAACGGTTTATACGCTAGCGTTGATCACGCACGGATATAAGGACAGACAGAGATATTGCCGTAAAACAATTCGTTATCAAGGACCCATACAATGTGGAGTCTGGCTACGCAAGGTGTTAGAGGAAGTAATTTACTTCACATTAGTACAAGGTTTATCCAATTTTCTGAGTGGCGTCACCCGGCCCTCACATAAAAAATGTTTTAAACAAAAAATCCCACTTTGTGTTCCATTTTTTACTGCTGCATCTGCTACTTTCTTTTTTTGGTCGTTGGAAACATTTTTGCAGGTTCATTTAGTAGTATAACATTACGAAGCTGTTACAAATAATGCAAGATAATGTGTGCTGTGTTGAAGCACCACTAATTTCTAGTGTTATTCCCGTGCACGTACAGGCACGTACACGTACTTTTTCGCCGGTGTATGCGACTAAGACGGGGCGAGTTAAGACGGAACTTACTCCGCGGCACGCAAGTTTAGATTAAGGGAGATGATGAGGATGGAAAAGGAGTGGAAAGGAAACATCGCGCCCGGTCTGAAGTAGAGTGTGTTGCCTCGGCATTTCCCAAGAAATGGTCAGAGAAACCATGAAAATCACTAACGAGAGCAGTCGACCAACCCATGTCAGTTGCCACCAACTCCCAGTCTGCACGCTCAAGCTAAACAGTGTTGACCTTTGTGCGCGCCGCTACCGATGCCGGACGGCCGCCATGGGCATCAGCGCCGCGGAAATTGTGTGGACGGTTGGCACTAGTTCGGCGCCTCGCACCAGCCACTGCGCCGCTTCGCTCACTTGTGATCTGTAGTGTGGCGCCGGCGACTATTTCCCGCCGGAGTTTCGTCATCGTCACCCAAACACGGGAAGGGGGGGAGGGGGAATCGACCGCGTCGCGGCCACCGCGCTTGAGAGCGACCGCCGAGCCAAGTGCGGCTGCGTTTGGACGCGAACACGAGCGTCGAACAAAGCGCGACTGCATTACGACCGTCATTTTTCCCTTTAACGACGTTGCCGCCCGTCCAGGGCGCTTGCTTTACGCCGCCCCAACGCCTCGACTCGAGCGATTGCGATGATTGGCAAAGAGAACTCGAAGTGCGAAGGCGAGTTAGTATTTCGGGTTCCTGGTACGTCACCTTCTTAGGCCATTTGTTGCATAAGTGTAGTGCTTGTTATATTCCCGGAAGTGGCGGTGCTCCTCCCCATTAAAACGCGAGATCCAGCGCCGACCTACACATCCGCATATGGTTATTTTCCTTTGGAGGTACAACCACTACCAGGGAACCGCATCAGAAGGGACAAGTTTTAAGTTCCCCACTGGACTCCCAATATGTGTGGTAATATAGTGTTTGAATAAGGGGAGAGGAGAGGAAAAGAAAGATGAAAGAGAAATATTGCACGCGGTCCTTAGTTAATTTCTCAGGATACTGGTCCGACATTCCCCTGCCTTTGTTCGGATAAACCACGGAAAACTACGGATCAGTGCAGCTAACCTCTAGAATTCTCTTTCAGACAGTGGTTGAATTCGTGAACTAGTGACGAATATCCGCCTTCTTACCCCAAAAGAGAATTTTTGTGAAGGCCAGGAAAACACGGGCACACACAGGAGGGAGCGTAATAAGGTAGAGGAGAGACATCAAGTAAGCAGTAGAAAAGTGATGAGAACTCGAACAGGCAGAAAGGTGATTGAATTAGTGGTGGTACAACAGCACACATTTTCTCGCATTATTTTAACTTATGCTATTTTCAAAAATTCAGGGAGTTCAACAAAAATGAGACCTGCGTCTTTTCCCCTAAGGGTCCTTTGATCTACCCGCAAAAAATCAATAATTGAAGCCAAGTTTGAAAAAATCATTGTTTCAAATTGTCTATTGAAGAAAAATTACGCAAAAAAGACTCATTTAAAAAAATGTACTCAAACTTATTTTAAGTCTCTATTTGAAAAACATTTTGTTAAGGAAAAATGCCTGTCTTAAATATTGTAGTTCTGAGAAGACACTGAGAAAATTAACTTTTACTGTATTCGAAAAATCAGGGATTTCAACGAGAATGAGATCTGCACTACCCTTTTAAGCGTACGATATTCGAGAACAACATTTTTAAAAAATTGGAGTCAATTTTGAGAAAAGTTTGAGAATAATTTTGGCCATTCATGGAAAATACTCCCAAAAATAAAACTATCTCTTTCAAACTCGCAGTGTCTCGAGCTCATGTAGACCGGCCAGGTAATATCAATTTTGGAGATAATCGACTGAACGGTTTCGGCTCTAGCGTGGACAACAGACAAACAGACAACGATGGAAGCACGGACGAACGGATGGACAGGCAGAGAGATGTTTTGTTGTCAAGTACTGTGTGCTCAGAAAAGATGGATTCTGATAACAACATATTAGAACTAATTTACTACCTACAATTTGTTCACTTTTTCCTTACCAGGGTCTGGCAACAAGAGTTAATCTGTCAAAAAATCGCCGTTTTCCGACGCATGAATACAATACTTTTTCTTCTTACGAAGTAAGACGGGAAAATACAAAATAGAAGGCGCTTGGGAAATTGGAAAATGTGAAATACGAAGGGAAAGCAATGGGGAGTTACGAAGTTGAGTCATAGTTTCGAACAAGTACGGAGTTCGATTGCGTGTGATTACCCTGAGTGAGTCGAGCCGGAGACACAGAGTAGAAAAATGGAAGAACATAGACTCTGCGTGGGAAATGATGAGAAGGGTAAACAGAACGAAAACGTAACTCAAGCAATTCAATCCTTTCATGTCATAGAACATGTTTTTTTCTGGCACAACTAATTATCAATTATTATAATCACTTATTCGTTTTTACATTATCGCGTTTCTTTCCATTAATAAAGATGAATTATCTTGTTAAGTTCATATTTTCCATAATACAAGATGTTTGCCACAAAAGAAAGTATTAAAAATGTATGTGTCATTTAAGGTTGCACTTTTAAAACAAAAATATACGATATAAACATAAATAATAATTCATCGTAATAATGGATGATGTTTGATTTCAACACGTTTTTGTTTATTTATTTTTAAAAATGTAGCACTGTGACAGTTATCTGTATAAAATATTGTTTTGGATCTTGGTAGAATTGTAATGCCATTATACACGATCTGTGAAGCTTCTTCCGTATTTGGAGATTTGCTTATATGGAGTGTTCTTGGATGGTCTGTGAACAACAGGAGGGCTGGGTGGAAGAAAATAAAAAAAAAATAAAACAAAAGGAGGGGCACAAAATATCAATCTAGAAGTAGAGAGACCTACAAACCCGGCGAAAAATACAAGAAAAAAATAGGCAAATGCTAAAATAAAATTTACTAGCGAGAAAATAAAACTATTACTTTGTTTACAAGTCTCATTCTAATAATAGTAATTAAAAGGAAAAACAGAATAAATCAGTCTAAATAGAACTTCAGAAGTTCCCTACGTTCTCTAAAGAAATTAATAGTTTCACTCTACCTACCTGGTCTTTCACTGCGCATCTACTTTGTATGAACGCTACGTATCGCTTCATGGAAAAGTAGGTGTGTCGTTTCGAGACCTCCTGAAGCTGCACCGTTCCTAGGGGAGCCGCACGTGGAAGCCTTTCCGAGCGGCGCCGTGGGCGGAGCGAAAGACGGGGTGGCCGATGGACCGCGTCCACGGCGCGGGGGCGCCTTCCTCTCGGCCCTCCGCCGCCCGCCCCCCCGCGACCGCTCTCCTCGCCCTCCCTGCCGCCCGCGCGTCCCTGCCCTTCGTCACCCTGGCCCTGGCGCCGCGCCCTCGCTCCGTCCTCGCTCTCGCGGCCTCGGCTCTGCCCATGAGAAGGAAGCCGTTGCCAACCGTAGAGCAGTTACCGCGCTAGTAAATAGTAGTATTGATTGATTGATTTATTCATGTTTCCGGGCGCGTCAACTTCTCTGGTCATTAGTCCCGTTAGTGTAGTGCATGTTTTTTCTCAGGAGACGGCGGTGATCTTCCCCCACTGGATGGCGAGATCCAGCGCCGACCTACCGTCGGCTAGTGGGGTTTCCCCCTAACTAGGACTCTCCCACCAGCGGGGCACCGCCCCAGCCGGGTCATGCTCTAAGCTCCCGACCGGTCTCCCGGAATATGTGGTAGTGTAGTGCATGTTAGTGTAAATGTGTGTGTAAGGGGAGAGGGGACAAGGAATGGGAAGGACAGATCGCGCGCGGTCCGTGGCCCATTTGATAGGGTACAGCTCCGGCATTCGCCTGGTGTTGATCGGAGAAACCACGGAAAACTACCGATCAGAGCAGCCGGCCGCTAGAATTCTCCTCCAGACAGCGACTGAATCCGACCTAGCTGTGGATAGTAGGAGTGGAAGTATTTTCTTTGGGGTGCACAGCTGTTTTTGCCGTTACATCCTCCCGTTCATCGCAAAATAAATAAAAAATACGATACATTTTAATACTCGCAGAATTAATAAACAAAACGTAATACATCTTAATACCATACATGACGTTACGATACAATTTAATCATCACAACACAATAAAGTTCAATTATTGGATTGTAATTATATAATACGACTACATTAAATGCATCTAATACCACCTATTCTACTTCATATATCACACAGTATCTCATTTTTTCATTTTCAATCAGATCATTCTTAAGTCTCTATTTCGCTTTTTTCCTTCCTTCACGTACACATTTATCTCCATATACCAGTCTTTTACATTCACTCCCTTCCCTGATTCTGCCAAGACCGTTTACAATTTATCATATGTACTCAGTTGGCGAGTAAGTACTTACTTTGTTTCTTGGCGGCACTTCGCGCTATTTCCCTTTCTCTCGCAATATCTGTTGCGCTGGTTATACGCATAGTGATCTCGTGCAGCTATCTGCACGTATACGAATAATGGTATATCCCTCCTCCGGATGCTTTTATCAGGAAGCGAAGTGAGATGATAGTGTAAATAACATGACAAATGATGGACATGAGCTCCTTAGCATTCCGGTTATTCATTAGAAACCTTTCACAATAGCAAAATGACGAGTATTGCTTGTGTCTCTACTCTAGTGCAGTCGATCTGGCACGCACATATTGTGTCTCTGTTCTCTCAGCCTGCTGTCTGGCGACGAAATCTACGGATATTCGACCTTTCTCGCATCACCCGTTATCCCAGTGCTCTTAATACCGTTCGCCTCTCACATCTGCCCATACAGTTCTGATAACATAGAATTGCAGCGTCACGCCTTGCATTTCATCCCCAACAATCCCACACGGTTCCGTCCTTCCTATTGTTACTCCTATAATACGGAAAACTACCTATCAGAGCAGCCGGCCACTAGAATTCTCCTCCAGACAGCGACTGAAATCGACCTAGCTGAAAAGCTAGTGTCGAAAATCCTACCGCCGTCAGGACTCGAACCTAGGACCTCCCGGTCAATGTTCAGAATCGCCGTGATTTCGCTTTCCTATCATTGTCGCTGTCCTGGTCCCTTCCCACATCTCCACGTTTGTGCTGCACTCCTCTCCTACATGCCACTGACCTATTGCGCCTTCTCAGCTGTTCTCGCATTTGTTGTTTGAACTTCCATTCAGCTTTCAACTATCGTTAAAATGTTGGGATGGGATTCTGATACTCATGAAAACGTACGCAGATAATCTTCTCCCCCATACGTCATATACAGTTTTTACTGCTTTTTACCAAATAAATTAAATCAAAATACTCACTCCGCTCCGACGGTTGACGTTGTTTTAGTGTCCTATGCTACCCGATTCCTCAACGTTCAGAATCGCTGTGAATCCACTTACCAACCCCTGTCGCTACCCTCGCCCCTCACCTCAATCCCACGTTTCTGTTGCACTCCCTTCCCCCTACATATCGCATCTTCCTGTCAGTTCTTGCATCTATTCACTCCGCTCTGAGTACTCACGTTGTTTTTCTATTCTGAGTTGTTTGGTTCTTTGCGTTTGGAGGCCCCTTTCCCACCCTTGTCGCTACACTCGCTCTTTCAGCCCCCCGCTTCGGCTACTCTCCCCTTCGGCCGCTCTCGCCCATTCTGTCGGGCTATCGCGCCTTCCCTTTTCTCGGGCGCCGTGCGCTTCCCGGCCGTATTTTACTCCAGTGAGAAACATTGAACCAATTCGTCTTGGACTCTTACATTGAATTGAGCAATTTATTCTTATTACTTGGGATGCAGGGACGAAACAAGAATACAATGTTGGTATAGGATAAAATCAGAAGAGTGTTTCTAATACCAATTATAACCTTCTGCCGCATCGCATTCGAGTGAAAATATTAGGAAATCTTAAACAGAGCACAAGAAACAGGAAAAATTAAAATAATTTAATACTTTCCAATCTCATTATGTCATGCTCTAGAATTGCAAAATTATGAATTTATAATAATTTTTCATGTGGAATACAAAAAAAATGTGCTCTTATTTTTCTCTTAGGATTGGAGAATATACAGTTCTTAAAATGGTAACTTAATATTGAAATATTTTTATAACTTGTCTGCAAACTCATTCTTGAAAAAATGTATCCCTGTAAAAAATGTAGAAGTACTTAATAAATTTCCAGAAATTAATTTAGTACAAGAGCATCTCGGAAACAATTTCCACGATCCCATTTCCTCATTAAACAAGCTCAAACTCTCGAGAGGTATAGTCCATAATAAAACAGGATGCCATTGAGGTTATACTGTGTTGAAGCATTGTCAAGAGTGTTCCACTTCATTTCCAGGTTTACTCACCCTTGACCGACTATGGCAGCCCCCTTGAGTTCCAAGGTCTCGGCAGTGTTCCCAGACCACTAAAATGTTCATCTTGAAGCTGAGCACCAAGGCTTGTTGTGGAAACCGTGAGGAGTGGAGTCTGTGTTATTGCTTCGGTACTTCGTATGTCAATGCAATTGACGCATCCTAGAGGAGATGGTTGCGGCACAACTAGTGGCAACTACAGGTAATGGGCATGCTGTGTACAATGTGAAACCGGCTAAGATGTTCCAGGGCAACAGTATTTGCCACATTAGCGTCTCGGGCTTGGTGATCCAAGAATTCGAGACCCGACGATAGAAGTCTGCAGTTCAATTCGATCTTGCTCGACCTAGGTCGAATTCAGCGGCAGTCTGGGGAACATTTTATCTGTGGGTTCTCTGATTAGTAGTTTTCAGTGGTTTCGCGTAACAATACCAGGTGACAGCTGGAGCACTACGTTAAAAATTGGGCCCCGGACTGCGTGCGATCTTTCCTTCCTCATCCTTTGCCCCTCTCCCCTCACACACTTAGTATTTCATGCATTATACTAACAGACCCGTTAGTAACCAGTCGAGTTTAGAGCTTGTCCCGTACTTAGTAGTGGAGGGCAGTACCATACTTAGGAGTTACCAGGAGTGTGACACCGTGGAAGCCGCCGTAGGATGGCGCTTCCATATCACGCTCCAGCGCAGGAAGATCGTGCACTACACTTGCGAGATTAATTATCACAGTAGGTAGGACGCCCGAAACAAAAAAATCAATCTATGAATCATGACTGTGAAGCGACGGCAGCGTAGAGAAGGGTGGGGGGCAAAGGGATGATAACGGCCGCCCCGTACCTGTTTTTTGAGCTGCAGCAGGAAAAAAAAATCGAGATACCCATTTTGCAATTCCGAATTGAATTTTCAAAAAATAATAACAAAAAATAATCCGTTCTTCATTTCTATGATACGTAATTCAGAAACGGTTCCATAATGCCTACGTAACGATGAGCTTCGGAATATGTGATATCTTTGATCAAACGGCCTACTCTTAACTCCATCCGGCTACGTCATCGATTGTACCGCCATCTCATCGACTGATCAGCACAATCTTTAAATGCGACTGCTCCGAGAAGTATCATTAAAAGTGAATTTTTGGATATGGTTTTATTATTTCTAGTGGTGGCGATGGCTTTTTTCTTTCTTTGATAGTCAACAAAATGTCAAGAAATTGGTAAATGAGTCTGTACTCGTGGTGATTTGCAAATCATGCACAACTCCGCTACCACAATTTTGTTTCACTGAATTGCGGAAGCATTTCTAATTTTGAAAAAGACTCTGCCACTAAGTATTGACTAAGCATTACTTCTTGCGAGCATAACGCAATTTCCTAACCATTCGACGATCATGACCAAGTTACATCTTCGTATCGTCAAATTTGTTAACTCTTCCTGACCACCGCATCTACACGTTTCTTTATCATAGAATGGCAACATTAACAGAGCCATTGGCGGAGCCATCTCTAGCTACACCACTGAACAGAGGCTAACATAGCAGAACAACCTCCCCAACTGGTTCATATCGTTAGTGCACGCCAAAAGTGCCATTTCAGAACCAGTCATTTTTTGTTAAGTGAAAAATATCTTTAGAAAATAGTGTCTTCACTAGTAAATATTTCAGGATAGTTCATATGACAGAGGGAACAGAGACTAAAAACCCTTTTACTGCAATATTTCGCTCTCTACTGCAGCAACCGCACGGCGGTACCACGAAACACCGCAGCCCCTGAAACCCAGAGTAGCTACAAAGGCTGCTACGAGCGCTACAGTCGCGCCGTCTACCGCCCTAGATGGCCAGTCAGCGAGCCTCTGGTCCCGACTCGCTGAAAGCGGCCAACGACACGACAGCCCCTCCGTCACCTAGGAGCGAAGTCACTAGTCGCAGCTATTTGGTGTACGCCTGCCATTGGGAGAGAACGACGTCATCGCGCTACGCTACCGGATTTGGACAACGACCACTGGAAACACCCCGCTTGCGCCGACTTGCAGGAATTACATCTGGACGACGAGACCTGGCTTTTGTATTTGTATTTTGATTTTTTGATTTTGGATGAATAAATTGTTCTAATTAAAATTTGAAATTTCCTTCATTACTACACATCCACCAGGTCTCCGCTTACGGCAAAATCGTTTCCTTTTTATATGACATCCTTTGAAACTTGTCACTTTTCTTGTGCAGAGATGATATGACCGTCCCTACGCACCGAACACCACGCACTCACACATCGCCTCTCCCCTTGTTAGGGCTCTGGGAAGCCTCCGTCCGCGCCGCCGCCGCCTTCTCTGTAAGGGCTCATTACGGTGGCTGCGTTCCCCGGGGACGCGGCGCGGTGGGCCTCCTGTCTCGTGAGTGTTGATGTATGATGAGCGCCCTGCCTGCGGGGGACAGAGCCCCTTCGATTCTTTGAGACGTTCATCTTCCGGCGGTGAAAGGAGCGAGGCCGAGCGGCGACTCCGCTAATTGACAGGGAGGTTCAATTAAGGGAGCAGAGAAGGCAACTGCGGAATATCCACATTGCGGACAGAGCTCGCACGAGCAACAGCTGTCCTTCTTTATAATATTATCAGGAATGCATGTCAATAAGTCAAATAAAAATGAGAGCAATATAATACGGATCTCGCGTCTCAAATACGAGATGGTATATGTATTGGAAATACTCTTTTTTGATTTAACGAGTTTCATAAAATATAATACAAGATCAGGATGCTAGTTGGATTGCTGAAGTCAATGTAATCTCTAATTAGGATATGTAATTAAATTAAACGAAGAGTCTGCATTGTTTAGATCTCCAATTGTTTTGAATAACACAAATGTGTAATAAATGATAACCAGCATCCTATCAGGACCTGTAAATAGTGATGATGTAAGTAGTGATAGCAGGACCTGTAAATAGTGATAGTAATCATTGAAGACTAGATAGAAGAAATAGACTACAACAAAGAAAATTGTATTATTACACTTCTTGATTGATGCAATATGTTGAAGAAAATCGTACTTGAAATAGTTGTTTCATTTCTGTTTATGTATCGTTTTACGATACATAAACACTTTTGACACACGATACATAAACTGTTTTGAATCGTGAATTAAACGTAGTTCTGCCCCAAGTTGACATCGAGTTTATTACTGTTTTAAGGTTAAACACATAAATATTAAATAAAATTAAATGTTATACCAATTTGGATAACAAGGAATTTAATACGCTAACTGAATACTCAACGTTAAATATATTTCTCACGCATACAGATATCAGATCTGCTCGTACCATAGATAGATCGCAAATAAAAAAATAACTTCATGAAGGAAGAGTTACGACGACAATATTAGCCCAACATATTACTTGGGAAAAGTGTCTGAAATGAGCGCAAGGGCTGCACTGGAGAAGTCTGTGAGGCGAACGTGAAGCTATCCCAGTTTAAGGACATAACAGTTGAATATCTGGCAGATCATATTGCAAAATGATTTTACAATATGGTTGGAACGGAGTTGGTTTGGACTTTGTTAACACGCCAAGATAACGCAGGCGTCTCCGTTTGTACAGTTAACTGAGTTACAATTAAGTCAAATAGATGAACCCTGGGAAGATGGTTATACAAATAATTGCGGAACATAATACACCCTGTGAAAACAAGGCAGTAGATCCTCAGGACCTCTCATTTCATTCAAAAACTCCGTCCCCCAAATACAGGATTCATTTCCTCATGCAATAGAAATAAGCGGTCAATCAATAAAGTGTATGATTTGAATTGGAAGTAAATACGTTTTCTTTTTGAATAAAAAATGGGGACCCAATAAAGCTCAAGCCTGGGCCAATTCGCCCCAGATATCTTCCTCCTGAGCGCGCCTGTTCTTCAACAGAAGCTACACATTCCCGTAAGCCGGGTTCCAAAAGCACCCAACAACGTATTGATGACGAGAGAGCGGATTTCACTCTTTTTGCCTTTTTCATTCTTTTGCTCAGAATCTTAGGGAGCCGATGTATTAATTCATTTCATTATCAAGGCATTCACATAATGGATTTTTATGGTGCCTATTTTTGCCTATTTCGGAAATGAGTTTCTACTGTAAGCCAAATGCGTATTTTCGCCTTATTTTTGCTTTTCGAGGACATGTTTTCCATTTGAATGTTAGGCCATTGTAACTTTAAACTCGCGCTACGTAACAACCTGGATTTGAAGTGTCAACTGCCAAGCCCAACCACTTCTCTTAAATGCTATGTTTCATTAAAAAGTTGGAATAATTTAATAAATGCCTATGAAACCCTTATGCATATGCTTTATTCAACTCGTCGTTTCCTCATGTAGTTTGCACTCCCTTCGTCTCGCGCGAGAGTACTTGTTATCAAGTCGCGGAGCACGCCGTGCTCCCGAAACCGTAATCAAGGTCGTTTGCGTGTTCATACGTCTCCCAACCCTAACGGGAAGGAATATCAATGGATTACCGATGAACTGAATTCGACTTAACTGACAAGCTAGAGTCAAAAATCCTGCCACCGTGGGGGCTCGAACCTAGGGCCTCCTGGTCAGGGGCACCGCAGAGACATTAATTGATGCCCTGAGCCACCTCTCCCGGTCTGTGTAGCATATCATCTCAAGTTCCATTAGTAAAATTCATTCACGCCTCACCATAATGGCGCCTATCATAATCAGTGTCGATAAAGAACACCCATCTTGAAAAATAGAGCAAGCTCTTTGTGAACCGTAAAGAGTGTTTATTCTGCTTAAGTGAACGGTAATTGCATGTTCGGTGTCAGCCGGTTGATCGGCATCTTCCACAGTGTATACGCCAGCAACACACTCAGCCAACTTCTGAAATAATGGGTGGAAGGGAAACAATGAACTTTCTGTAGTTAATTTATGAAATTTTGAAACAAATTAATTTAAAAATTTCCCCTTTTCTATATATTACATTAAATGTGAATGTGTATGTGAATGAAATTTGGACTCGAGAAGCACTCGTTTAGGTGATGATTAAGTTTAAGTTAATGATCTCTTTTCATTTTCGAATAGTGTAGTACGAAAATATTGAATTTCTTCATGTCGAAAGTTATTGATAATGTTATTTTTTCTGGGATACAATGAACAGGCATATTCTCTCAGAATATTAAAAAAGTGCTTGGAAACTGTGCAAGGGAAACGAGACATCTTTGATGTAGAAGATTGATGTCATTTTAATTGTATTAGCAAGTTAAAAATATTGTTTCACTAATGCTAACTTTCTTTTGAAGTGTCAATAAAATTTAAGCCTGAAAGATGATAAGTCTGTAAGTAAAAATAAATGTTTCCGTCGTATTAATGCAGACATATCGATGCTTTAATGAAAGCACTTGAAAAGCATCACAACACAACTTCTTACTAATAATAGTACAGATGTGCGTTGCTACGCTTTTGTTGACATATTAGTTTAAATTCCTCAAAACACAACTATCGTACAAACTGGTGACAAGGCAACGTAATTATTGGCGAAATTGTAATTATTGTTGTTTCTTCCATATACTTGGTAACTTGAAAAATTGAAACTTATCAGAATGTAATATTTGAGAACATTCCGTTTATTAAATTCTGACACCTGTAAAATGTGGAGGAGTTTCCAGTAATGTAAGGAGCATCGATCGGTTTCAAGAACTGTTAGCAATACACTTGCACAACAAATACAAAAGAGATTCCAGACTTTGTTACAATACTCTCGAAAGTGAGAACATACGAAATACTGCTGGAATGAAAGAAATGATCAAAAAGGTTCTTCAAACATCGAATTACATCTAGGCTCTGCATTTTGCCTTAAGTGATAACAAGTATTCTTAACAAAGAGGCAAACTTTCTCTCCAGATGAAACATTCGCACATTCACAAATTTATTTCACCACTGGGATGACGATGATGCGCTGATGATTGCCGTCCGTTCTGTGACTATATGACTGAGACTACTTCTGCGAACTGTGGGGTACACACATGTGATAGCGCAAGCGAAGTGAGTTACAAGATCGATATTAGCAACGTAATATTGCTTAAAGAGCGGCGACATGCAAACGGAATTCAATAAATGAACATTCACGTGCTTTGCAAGGGCAGATGTGCTACATCTTCAGAAATTACATTGAAAACTAAAAATTAATATACCCAAATTATGAATAAACTAACTGTGGAAAGGAGGTTAAGAGAAATTGTCAAACCTCAGGATAAAAATAAAACCAATTAATTCCAAAAAAATTCCGCCATTGTCTTCATGGCCTCGTCGTCGCACCTTTCTCGTCAAGCCATCGTGGTCCCAACTTATTCATTAGCTGTGGCTCGTCGCACCTGCTTTCGTCAATGCGCTGTTATCCTGGCATTTTCGCTCTCCAACCTTGAATCGGGAGCGGTGGCTCCGTTCCTCAACTGATGTCACTGCAGTGCCTCTGACTGGGAGGTCCTGGGTTGGAGTACTGACGGCGGCAGGATTTTCGACACTAGCTTTTCAGCTAGGTCGAATTCAGCCGCTGTCTGGAGGAGAATCCTAGCGGCCGGCTGCTCTGATGGATAGTTTTCCGTGGTTTCTCCGATCACCATCAGGCGAATGCCGGAGCAGTACCCAAACAAACGGGCCACGGACCGCGTACGGTCTTTCCTACCTCTTCCTCGTCCTATCCTCACCCCTTACACACACTTACACTAACATGCACTACACTGGCACACATGCAGGAAGACCGGTCGGGGACTTACAGCTTGTCGCGGTGCCCCGCCGGTGGAGATGCCAGGTAGGGGAAAACCCCATTAGCTAACGGTAGGTCGGCGCCAGTTCTGGCCATTCAGCGGGGGAAGACCACCGCTACCATCCAAGCAAAAACATGCCCTACGCTTACGGGACTAATGAGTATAGTAGTTGACGCGCCCGGAATCACAATCAATCAATCGAACCTTGGTCCATGGACCTACGTTGCGGTTTGTTCATCGCGTCTTGTTGGTCGTGCCCTCATCTTCGCGCCTTCCGCGTCGCTTTTATGTCTCGCCTTCGTCATTACGCCGTCGCAGCAATGTCTTTTCGCCTTATTCGTCGCGCCGTGAGCGTTGCTCCTTCATCGTGGCGCCTTATTCGCCGCGCCTTGTTCGACATACTTTGTTCGTCGCGCCTTGACCGTCACGCCTTCGTCCTCACGCCTCGTTCACAGACCTTCGTCTTCGTACCCCCCTCGCCGCTTCTACGTCTTCGCGCTATAGTCGTCACGCCTTGTTCGTCGCTCCTAATTCCCCGCGCCTTGTACCCGGCTTGCTCTTCTCGCTTCGTCGTCGCTTCTTCTCCTCCTCGTCATCGACGCGCGCTCGTTGGCCTTGTTCGTCGTCCTAATTCCCGCGCTTGTCCGTCAGCTTTGTGTCACACTTTGTTCGTCACGTTGTTCGTCCCCTCTCCTGGTCTTTCCCATCATGCCTGTCTCGGCCTTCTACGTCGTCGCTTTTCTCCTCCTCGTCACTCGTCATCGTGCCTGTCTCGCCGCTTCTACGTCGTCGCTTTTTCTCCTCCTCGTCATCGACGACGCGCTATCGCCGTGATGCCTTGTTCGTCGTTCCTAATTCCCACGCCTTTTCAGGCTTTGTTCGTCTTACGCCTTCGTCTTCGGTCCATCTCATCGTGCCTGCCTCGCCGCTTCTTCCCCTCGTCATTTTCTCCTCCTCGTCATCGACGTCGCGCTATCGTCGTGATGCCTTGTTCGTCGTTCCTAATTCCCAGCGCCTTGTACGTCAGGCTTTGTTTGTCACATCTTGTTCGTCACGCCTTCGTCTTCGGTCCATCGTCATCGTGTCTTCCTCGCCGCTTCTTCCCCTCGTCTTCGACGTGGCGCCACTCGCCGCCCCCGCGTGTGCGCGGCCGAGCCAACGGCGCCCGCTGGCGACCGCGGAAGCCCTGGCCGCGCTGGGCTGGCTTTTGTCTCGCGCGCCGCCGCCTGCCCATTGTGCTCGGCGAGCGCCACGAGGCAAGGCGGCGTAATCATCCGCAAGTCGCCGCCGCGACGCCTCGCCACGCCTCCAAGGGACGCGGCGCCGGGCCTCGCCGCGCACCGCCCACAGACGCTTCCGGAGATTCGATCCGGAAGGAAGGGGCACATTTTTACCAGGGCATCCGAAACATTTAGCCCACACCCAATTTCCGATAAATAGTTATATATGCACCGAGAGCGTTACAAAGGTTGTAATGATGGAGCAGCGACGAAAAGCTCGAGGGCCTTTGGCCCGAGGGCTTTTTGCCGCCCAAGTTCTATACTTGAACCAGTTAACGCCCGTGATTCATAATTTATTTTTTACGTTGTTTCAATGATTCAGACGGACTTATTTACTAATTACTAGTTGTAAACTTGACTGTAATTTCATGTTTTCCTTCCGTAATTCTCATTCACAATTCCGTCTCATAATTTTCTCCAAAAGAGAACGTGTAGCACCAATCAACTCTTTTCATATTTCCGTTGTAACCACGATTCTGTTGATCCAGGTAAGTTATCCAATGTATATTGTACAGAATTCGTGAATATGTCTTTCATCTGCTGATTTTTTTCCCTTTTGTCTTTAACTTCTCTTCTTCGTGTCTTTAAATTCGTTTTTCTTATTCCTTTTCCCTTCTCATCTTTTCTTGCTACTCTCATTCTCCTCTTTCTTCTTCTCCTCAGTGTTCCAGCTAATATTTATGTTGCATGGAAATTGCTGGGGTCGCTGCAACATGAAAACATGTAACGCATACACGACAAGCCGATTGTTCAATAAACCGAATGTCGAATGACAGTGATTGTAGATTTTTTATATTTATTTTTCTTTCAGTAATACATAGTTCAGTATACACTTTGTCGTAGACATCACCTGGCTTACAAAACTATTATTTCAAATCTTAATCTATTACTACAAGAAGTAGTTATCTACAATTACCACCTACTCTTAACAATTATTAGAGAAAATTCTTAAGAAGGCATCAAATGGGTATCGGTTTTTAATGCGTTTTGGAGTTAGGTATGTTGAGGCGAGATTACAGTGGATTGCCTACGGTACAGAGTTGATGTTTCAGTCAAAGTTTTAGAGAGGTGGGCTGTGTGTTGGTGATGTGATTCGAGATACAGAGCTAATATTATTAACCAATTCCGTACCTCTTCTTCTGGTACTCCTCTGGATTCGCATCCTACGGAAGGACATGGTAATATCGCAGCTATCTACGTGTAGCGCAGGCAACAACGCCAGTCTGACGTTGCTGCAGGTGTGACTTTATTTAATTAGACTTAATATCGCATCAATCACGAGTTTTGCAACTTTGTGATTTTCAACATTCATTCATGGGGCGGAAGTGTCGATCATGGTAGTGAAGTGCGACATTTTAGACCAGACCGTTTGCTTTTCATTTATCAAAAAATAAAATCACACAATCCCTTGTACGTGCTCTAGCGTGTCATGACCTTTTCATCGGAACACCGTTTTAAGCAGAATAAACATCGGCAATACAATGTGTTACATCTACCATTTCACATGATTCCGATAATTAGTGAATTGGTTTTTTAAATTTTCGGCCCAGGAAGTAGCTCAGATTTTCATGCTTACCCTTCATTCGAGTATCAAACAAAGGTTCTATTAATGGAATGAATGCGCTATCCCCAGAATAATAGATGTGTGATATGTATAGCATACGTAATAGAATCAGTAATTAGGAACGAGAGCACTTTTAATACAGAATTTCCACAAAGGATAATTAAATTTTTAATGCCAAAAGGTGAAAAGACATTTTCCCATCATTTTGTCCCCACTAAATTCTAGAATTCGTTAGTATTTCCAGTACTAATGCATTACCAATGCTACGCAATTCCAATCGTAGAGTTCATTGGAATTGGAGAGAAAATGTAATGAAAGCGGTTAATTAAAATACGTTCCATTTATTTCAATAGATTTGTCGATATTGTATGATGTATTTCGATTGCCGTTACATATATGCTAAACTTCTAAATTTGGAGACTTTACCTATTAATTGCTGCATTATTTTTATGCAGTTTTCTCTCCATGATGTTTCTATCATTATTAATACTTGTACATTATTAATATTGGATATCATGGACTCTATTCATTATATTTGTTGTCATTAGTTTCGTCAAACCCAAAGTAACGATGGCAATTATTCAAAGGAATCCAATTTTTAAAAAAATTGAAGTCTTTTGTGGGAAAGATTTGTTTATTTGCCAAATGAATACTCGTGGTGGAGTTGAATAGATAAGAATTTTGTACACCATCATAACAAAAACAAGAATCTTCGCGACCCAACTTATGAATGTTTCTCGCTATGAATGAGAAGAATTGTGTGATATACCAACCCTGCCTCACGTTGAGGCTGAATAAATATGAGCGTGCGTTTACCCCTTCCCTAGTGCCACAGCTGCAATAATTAAGACAACAATCGATAAAAGTACGTCCAAACCAATATTACAGTTACTTAAACACAACTCGTATTTCTCAATTAATAAAAGCTTGTTTTCAACCACAGAGTTGGTGGTTTAAATGAAAAGGCCTCGGTTTCAATTACGCCCTTTACTCCCCCCTCAAAAAATCCCAGTTTTTCAGTAGTGAATGAGGCGAGTCCTGTGAAAGAAAATCGACATAAGCAAAGACAGGGCAAAACTCATTTCGCTCAAGGGCCCTTCCGCTGAAGAGGCCATTATTGGGCGGACGGGGCGTGCGGGTTGCCGCGGATCCGCACCCAACACTGCTCTCCCCGCGGACTGCCGCTCCCTCTCCGTAGCACATCCCGGGCGCCTACGCGCACGCTGCACAAAGACGGAGATGAAGCACGTAGAAAACCCCTTACTCTGCGCGTGCGATAAACTTGTGATTGACATCTGCACGCCGTCAATTACCATCGGCTGCAGCATTCGCTACGTACACTGTGAGAAATTTCTGCATTACTTTTAATGAAAAAGTACATGAATGTAATTGTCATGTACGTAAATTAAATTTAATGTACGTGCGCACTGAATTTAATGTACGTGTACAATTAACTTTAATGTACACAAGTAAGTTAAGTTAACAGTCGTACATTAAATCTACATTGATATTAATTTAAGCATTAAATTGAATGTACAGGTACATTAAGCTCTCTTGAATGTACACGGTACATTAAAATTTATGTAAGTCGTACATTAAATCAACATTAAATTTAATGTAATTTCTGACAGTGTTAATGGGTCAAATTCAACCATTCTTGAGAAGCGTTGCACTGATCGGTAGCAACCGGTTGCTCTGATCGGTAGTTTCCTCCGTGGTTTCTCTGATTTCCAGGAGAGTGCCGGAGCAGTACCGTAACAAACGGACTGCGCATGATCGTTCTTTCATTTGTGTCCTTTCGTCTCCCCCTACTCCCGTACTAACACTTACCTGCACTACACAATCACACACGTCGGGATGTGAGTGCTTAGTTGCTTTACCGGAGACATTTTGTGACCTACGTCTGGCAACGGTGCATGCACAGAATAATGTTTAAGCCGTGTTTACCACGTTTTTGGGGGAGATCTGATGACGAGGAAAAGTGTATAGAAACCTATAACGAACTGTAATGGTTACGTATCTAATGAACTTCCAACAATACACAACTGTGTATGCTACCGTTGACGCCCGCGATCATAGGCATCTCCAAATTAATTCAGCTGGTACTGCTTTCGATATTACTTATATATATATGTATATATATATATATACATATATATATACATATATATATATATATATATATATATATATATATATATATATATATACACACACACACACACACACACACACACACACACACACACACACAATTACAGCCTCGATGAGTAAGGCTATTCGGATTTCCGTGAGAACTGGTTTTCAAATTTTCAAATAACACTTTCATTGGCGACAATATTCTAAATAATTTCTAATAAAACATTTGAATTAGCGTGACTGCATAAACTCAGTTTAATTTCATTATTGATTCAATTTACAATAGTCAGGAGAAATGAACCCTATTACTGGTGGAATAAACTGTAATCTGCTATTATTACAGTGTGGTTTGTTGCAATTCTTTTGATGTAGGAGAGGGAAATGGACGCCTTGATAATGCTCTGTCGTCAAATCAAGTATTCTTATCAAAACGATAAAATAATTTAAGTAAACATAAAAATGTAATGTGCTGTGAAAATAAGTTACAATATATTATTGCTAAAAAGTATTAGCGTGTGCATTCATGTAGAATTGTATTTTTCACAATAGCATAATAATAGTGACGACATCTCGTACTTTTGCCTTCTGTCACATTTTGCACTGTTAGATAAAGTAAAGTGTACAACATAAAGTAGTTATCTTCACTGTGAAGGTATGGACTTAAATATTTAGTGTATCATTTCAGAAGTAAAAAAACAACTTTATATTATTTTGCTAAAATTATCGACAAATTGTCATACGGTTTCAACCCCAATAGGCAGAGACACTCGTAGAAAGTGTTTTCAGTGATTACATATTTTGTCGTAGCCTACACAAATATTTTAACGCAATTACAGAACAAAGATTTCCATCAGTTCACAAGTTAGCGTTTTTCGACTTCTTAATCCGGAAAGAGTAGGTTTTCCCTCCAGCGATACTCGAATCCGAGAAGAACGTACACTGTGATGTGGTGCATCGTTTCTCAGCCAAAAAATATAATGTAATAAATATAAATATTTTTTTGTAATTTCATTGTCATGAACACAATATGGATCACCGTAGATATGCACCAAACCATAACAATCAAATTCAGAGTTTGAGGGTCTACCAAGTATACCATAAAATTATAATTTATTTTGACGCGGGAAATACGCGGGAAATTCGCGGGAAATACAGTTAACATGAACGCGAATAAAAATAGGTTATTCGTGTAATTCCTATTTCAGTGCCGTGTCAAACGAATTGAATGAGAAAACTCCTCCATGACTATTGATATCATTCTCTTATTCTTTTAGAAATATTCGTTAGCAACTTATTGCAAACTCAGCAGTTTTGTAAAAATATACCCTGAACAAACGTGCATGTAGAATGGTATGTTTGTAATTAATGAGAGGCACGAAAGTATGTAAGGTATTTTCTCCGAAATGCAATCTGATAAAATCATCGCTATAAACTGAACGATGTACCCCGAACAGAATCGTGCCCAACGCGATTCCCGGGCTCAACGTCATCCGGGAGCACTAGTGCGTCGACGTCCCACAAATCTTCCAAAGCATACGCATGACTGGCACCTGTGCCTCTCTTCCCCTCCCACGGCCCACCCCACCCGGCTGCGCAGCCCCGCCTTTTTACCGCCCCCCCCGCTTCCCTTGCCGCCCGCGCGCCCTGCCGCCCGCGCGCCCTGCCGCCCCCACCCTACCCCACCCCTGTGGTCGAGCCGGAGGCCTCAAAGCAGCTCCTGCTGATTTCCCGCAGGACCCTCGTCAATGGGCGCGACTCAATGGCTTCAAAGCGCAGCGAGAAGCGCGTCGTCGGATCCCGAAGCCTCCTCCGGTGCAGCCGGCTCCGCTGCCGCCCCCGCCTCGCTCCGATCCCGCGCCGCCCCCAATGCCCCGCCCGCCCTCCCACGCTCCGTTCCGCCCCGTCAACACTCCGCCACGCCCCAGCCCCGCCCACGCACGTCTCCGCCCCACCCCCGCCGCCTCCACGGCCGACGCTCGCGCCCACGCCGCGGCGCCAGATGTATTATCGGCGGAGGTGGCGTGGTACGGCGCGGGCGACACCGCCTGGTATTTATCGCAGTGGAGGCTTTGGATTTTGATTTCCGGGAAGGCAGTGAAGAGGCAACGGGTGGGTCGCGCGTGGCGAGGTGTTGGTCGCCCTCACTCTCGGTCGCGTTATGAACATGGATTATAATCGAGAAAGGTATTTTAATCAGCAGGTTTTTCGATCGAAATCGGTAATGAGAAATGCGAACATGAGGAACTGGCGAACAAAAAATTACAATAAGAATGATGAGGAGATTTCTTTTATTGCTCGGTACAAAGACTAAGAACGTTATAGAAATACTGACAGAAAAGCAATTACATTGGGGCATGAAAGACATTGCCATATTCTGTAGGAATCATTCATTTGTATTTTTAACAATTGTTATACATCCCACTTTATAAATAAAAATGTCCCTTGTATCTTTAGTTGAATAATTGTTGTTCCGATTTATTATTTTGAAAATTGTAGATACGATTATATAATTTAATACGATAAATACGATTTAATAATATACGATTAAACTAATAGGATTTACACAACATATGCTGGTTGATTTATACGTATTTTGCTTCAAGCTAACATTTATATACAGAAAATAAATACCCAAACTCACCAATACTCATCTCTACTCACAGCAATTATTAATCTCTATTACCGTTAAACTTTCTGAACTATTACATCCTTACGTAGTAATGAAGTATTTTAATGCTTGAATCCACATGGAATCAATGGATGAATTTCATCCAACATATCCATTTGTTAATTTTGACTAAGGTGATGGAAAACGGAAACTCATGGTAATCTGTCTTAATAATAATTTTGTTGATAGTGGTTCTTGTACATAATTGTCTAAGTGTAATTATTATTTTGCGTGTATAGAATAAATACGTACCCGAAGAAGAAGCCAAATATATAGGATTCGAATCATTGTAAGAAATTCAAAGAAGAATCAACTGTCTGTAAACAATTGGTTCTTAAAATTGAATATCAATTACAGTCATAAATCTCTTTAGAACCTCTTCAGAACCAGAATCTCTTTAGTCATAATTCTCTTATGCAACAAGTTTCTACTGAAACCATATTCCACGTATTTTTTCAGTTCTACTTTCCACATTGAGCTAAGTAACATTTATTGTAAGTGAACCTTTCGAGAATTAATATTCAAACTATACTTGAAAACACATATTTTATTTGTGATTGGATTATTCTTTGTAATTCCCTACATCCTACTTTTAATAATAGATATGCTAAGCGCCAACCTTGACGATGTTGCAGCGATTACCGATTTAATGCCTTGGAAGGTCTGACAAAGGCTTCGAGTTTCGAATCCTGACCGTTTAAGATGTGAATTCAGGAGATTCTCTCCGGATGATAGTAAGGACGATTGGCGCATTGCATATCGTGGGCAGCATGTGGCGGATACTTTGAGATTATTCGATTGGTTAATTGACAGACGATTTTGTCTTTCAGAACGTGTCAATTGCTATGGACAACCCCATAGGTGTAGTACATGTTTTATCGCGGGAGTTGACGATGTTTTTACCTAGCTGGGTGGGGAGATCCGGCGACGACCTACACGTAAGCTTGCGGGGTTTTCCTCGTTCAGTTATCTCCCACGGACGGGACGACAGCAACGGAGGCAAGCTCTGAGCACCCGACTAGTCACCCGAAAGGGGTGATAGCGAAGTGCAAGTATAAGTGTATGTAAGTAAGAGGTGAGAATTGCACAAGGAAGAAGAACAGAAGTTCGCGCGCTGTCCGTGGCCTCTTTGTCAGGGTACTGCTCCGGCATTCGTCTGCTGTTGATCGCAGAAACAACGAAAAACTGACATTGAGAGTAGAGAGGCCGTTAGAATTCTCCTTCAAACATTGGCTGAATTCGACCGAGCTATCTAGCTATTCTCAAAACTTTTTCCACCGTAGAGGTCGAACTCTAGGACCTCCCAGTCAGAGGCACTGCAGTGGCACCAGTTGGTGCGCTGAACAATCTCAGCCGGTGATTACTTGATGGATGTTGATACTACACTTAGAATTAGATACGCGGTAGAATTAGATATTAGGGAAATAAACACATTTGAAATGGACGTCTGATGTATCTTACATTCTTTTCTCTAACCCGATACCGATTTCTATTTTGCTCATTAAATCTGGAGTGACTTTCCAATTTACACTTGATATTTTAAAAAAAATTACAAGATCTGCCATATAATGAAAAAAATAATTTACCATGAATTTTTCGATTACGTACGTATATTCAATGCTGATTTTAATTTTATTACTGAAGGCGTATTCATTCTCATCTGAAGGATGACTTAAGATTCATAATTTAAATTCAATCGTGTATGTACAAATCGTAAATTGAGAAAAAAAACTCATATCACTTTTATACAGCGTTATTTAATTAATGCCTTATTTTTACGTGGCGCGACTCGGACCTTCAAGCCCGATCTTCCGTCAGACCACGCAAATTTCCCTACGCTCCTTTCTAGCTGTGAAATAACGTATAACGTATTACTCGGGCGACGAAACAGGCGATATGAATGTAGCTAAGAGGTTTCTTTTAGGCTTGACGATCTTTTACATGCAGTAAATCTACAACATGGGACCCTGGCTATTCTTGCTCCACAAAGGAAGGCGTTCGAAGAATTTGTTTATCCTCCTCGACCGCGATCGGGTTTGAACCTGCAAACTTCGATACGCTAACCGTTATACCGCCGAACCCGCCAACGCTCTGTTCCTGACGCGCATTTCTTTTTCGTGACGCGCAAACCGCTTAGCTCTAGTTCACAAACATCACAGGAACTGGAGGAAGAAGCAATATCGCATTTTTCAGGCACGCCAGCGCCGGTTTTAGACAGGGAAAGACCACAGGCGGAACCAAATCCCAGCGAGGGTTCGTCCTTCTCGTACGCCCTATGCCGCGCCCCGGCCGCCGCTCCCGCACGGGGCGTTGCTTATCAGGGGCGGGCGTGCGTGCCGGCTCAGATCGCACAAAGCGATGCGCTGTCATGGCGACCGAAGGGGACAAATTCTGAAAACGATCGTGGGAAAGGGCGCGCGGGCTGGCGGACTGTGGGGGGCGGGGGGAAGAGGAGAAACGGCGCCGGAATTACAGTTCTTCCCCGGCGCTGTGTACCGGCTCCGCGATGCGATCAAAATGGACTCGGGCTCAAAGCCGTTTCTCTCTCCTCTCTCTTTTTTCGCCTATTCCCATCGTGACTCAAGTGAAAGAGATTTTGATTTATTTTGTCAAAGAACAGTAAAAGAGGATGTGATGCATGGGGGAGAGCTACAGCATGCGCACGTTTTCTTCAGCTCCAGAATCTCTTCCCTATCTTAACTATAAAAGGTTGAATGATGAATAAATGTACCAACAAATCGAGGTTAGCAATATTTGAAAACTAGAAATTTTTGGCTCCCAGGTTGTCGAAAGCTGAATGCCATCCGTAAACGAACTATAGATATGTTATTTTAGTATTGCTAACAAAATAGCAACTTACACCTCCGGCACTACTTCTGGCACAAAAAGCAAAAGTAGAGCTCCACAAAATGTGCGTATAGTGAAGTTACATTTTGTGAAAGAGTGTGGAAGTGAATGTGAAAGAGACGGGCAACAACAGCCAGGCAAGACGGGTGCCGAAGAGTATGGAGTACGAGTTCCCGTCCGCCATCTTCACCATGACGATAACATATTATTATGTTAGAGATTGTAAAGGTATACATTCATTTACGGTCTGTGACATAAATATGGCGATTCATTATTTAAGTTCTCAACAAAGTGACCAAATGCATCTTGAAAGATTTTTTTGATTTTTCGTGTTTCCCGGCACGTCAACGGATACGGTCATTAGTCCCGTAAGTGTAGTCTTCCGCCGCTGGATAAGATCCGACGCGACCCTTACGTAGGCTTACGGGTTTTTCTCGTCCAGGGATCTCCCATCAGAGGGGCACTGCCCCAGCCGGGACAAGCTGTAAGCTTCCGACTGGTCTCCCGACACGTGTGGTAGTGTATTGCATGTAATTATAAGTGAGTTTAGAAGTGAATTCTAAGTGAAGATAGGACATGGAAGAGAAAGAAAGATAGGCTGCAGTCCGTTGCCCGGTAGTTAGGGTACTGCTCCAGCATTCGCTTGGTGTTGATCGGGGAAACCACGGACCTAGTAGCCGATCGCCAGAATTCTCCTCCAGACAGCGACGGACGTCGATATAGCTATAGTGTCGAAAATCCTGCCACTGTCGGTACTCGAACTTCAGAACCTCCCGGACAGCGCCGGAGGAAAAACGAAAGAGACTGCTTATGTATCATTAGTATTATCAGCATTTGCTGACGAACGGTACTTTGCATTCCAAGCCTCTCCCTTCATTCCTATTAACAAACGTAAATAGTTATCATCGGCAAATGTTATTGTTGCTTCTGATATCACAAACTAGCGAATGTGAAAACTCAACTTTGAAAAGCAACAATAATTGTAAAAGAAATATGACCACGTTAATCATTGAACATTACACAGGAATTCATGAATGTGGATTATATGTTGGTTAAAGGCATTTATACTTTCTCTGAATATACTGGAATGTTTATATATTTATGTTCTAAATATCCTAAATGTTTCAGTATTAATACAAGCGGAATATTTCTGTTATTTGCGAGAATGTTACTTTCATGTCGTTATATCACAATGACTGCGGCGACCAAACAAGCAATATATTCTAAAACAAAATCAATTGCACCATGAAGAGCTGTTAAAAACTGCATTTTGGGAGGAAATAAATGATTAAATTCCTTCATGTGTATGTAATTACCTCCATTTCAAGGGTTACTTACTGTCAGTCACGTGGTGGGAGTAACAGCATTCCTATGTAGCGCAGCTCAACTCTATAACTTCTCCACACCCGCGCACGTTGCGGAAATTGCTGTTCCTAGTATTACTGCAGCACGCAACAATAATAAGCCTGTAATCTCACTTGAATTTCTTAGTATTTTAGCTCTGAATCATGTGCATGATCTGCGCGACTCTGGAAACCATTCAAATAAATCACTCAAAACGGAATGCGTTAACGTCTGTCATACAGCTATTAATGGTCTATTTTTGGAATTATAGCAAGTCGGCAAGAGCAATTAAAATTTTAAAGACTAATTAAGTATGCACACCAAGCGCATATTATGATTGTGGGTAGAATTGTATATTAAAAATAAATTGTTCCCAGACAACTAAATATATTCTATAAATTGATTCAATTATTTCAATATAAAATATATTTTCACCAACTGATTCTTGACGTTTATGATTTTAACCAAACTATATTTTCAGTGAAGACATTTTGATCAATTTTAAACTACAATATTTTTATACTCCTGAATACAGTTATTCAAGAAGATCCCAAGCAATAATCTAAACGTTAAGACAATGAAATAAAATAAATTGTTGGTGTTAGAAAATCTTTTTTAAAAAGTATGGTCAAATAATAAACCTCCAAATCATTCAAATTCCTTCCACAAAATGTCCATGCCATTCCTCATTGATTGTAGCTTAGGCGCAGGCCAGTCCACTTCCAACGTCACCACCAAGCGTCAACAACAATCGGAGGAGTGGCGGACTTCGAGTAGTGTCCTGTGACCATGGTCGCAGGGCACTCTGATCGTATAAAACGTGCATACCTCGAAACCTCGATTCGAGCTTTTTTTAGTGCGCGAAGAACTATACTCTAAAGAGATGAAACCTGTCGCTAGTTTTCATTTCAGTAATGTGTTCCAAATGTGTATGCAAGTGCGGATTTTACTCGTTGACGAGTAAAGTCTAAACGCTATCAGACGTGCATCAGCACGATCAAGTCCCGTGCCTCTCCGCAGTTTCGCTCAGTTCGCCAGGAACTGCACTATTCTAACGAGTTCAATTTTATGAGTGAAAATTCCGTGAGGTGTTAAAAGTGTGTATGTAAATGAAGACAAATTTCATCTTTTTTAATGCGCAGTAGTATTCTCTTAATTAAAGACTAAATCAATTTATAAGAAAAAATATTTTATTGGCGTCTATGCTTTAAAGACACAACGTTTCATGACATGATGTGGGCGCATCATCAGGTGTTCTGAGACAAAAAAGGAAAACATATTGAAACTCACAATTGGAAATCATAATCTAATAAAACGTAATCAAATAAAAGGGATGGAAATTACTCTAAAGGAGCCATTTATAAATCGACCGCCAGCATCTAAATCAGAAAAAAACGCTGCTCTCAGTCATGCTTTCAATGTCTCAGAACACTAGAAGATGCGACCACATTGGTAACGAAACGTCGTGACTTCAGTGCATAGACGCCAATTATATAGTTATTGTTTCAGAATATTAATGGACTTGATTGTATTTAATTTAGAGGATACCATTTAACATAAAAATATTCAATATAAAGACAATCATTTTTGGTTTCTCTTTAACAAATTTCAAGATATAACGTACTTCATTTCTAATGTGGGATTCAACATAACACTGAATGTAGATCAATGCGCTACGTACAGTTATAAATAATTTGTCCTGTGCAATCAGTACTGAAAAATATCAATTTCATTTCGTGCCGCCAAATTCAAGGACTAGTTATTCGCATTCATGACCATGGGTGTAAGCCCCTCTTGGTACCATCGTCCGTACATTTTCTGGAAAGCCACGCTCGCGTGGAACTACCTGGAGCTCGCAGTATATATATATATATATATATATATATATATATATATATATATATATATATATATACTTATTATATAAGTATATATTACATATATACTTATATCTAGGGAGCGGATTTTGATGACCTAAAACATTGCTAATAATGACCAATAAAATGCTTTTAAAATGTTTAAACATGTCCTAACACCAAACAAAAATGACGCAAATAATCTTATCAAATCCAGTTCGGATGAACAACTCAAGCTGCTGGATACGTTACTGATGTAATCGAGGATTCTTCCAGTCGTTCGAGTGAACTCAGCTTGCCAAAATTTTGGTTTGGACTGTTTTTTAGCAAGAAATCTCTGTCTTTAGTGATCCCCAAATCGGCTGAACCGGCAATTACGTCACAAGAATTACATACAACGGCTGTCAAAACAATTTATGAGCGAACAAATCGAATAGTCTACTGAATAATTCTGTGAAGATTTGTTGCAAATCGTAAATATTATTTGAAGTAACTACCATTAAAATGACATTAAAATCGATGATCTCCATTGTCACTTTGGACACGAGTGCTGCTCGGTTTACTGAGACAAATGAACACAACTGCGACAAGTTTACAGGGAATTGTATTGCTGATGTTTTACGATTTATAGCAACTACAGATCTATAACAACTAACACCTCGCAAAGCTATTTGCAATTAAATACATTTTCATTCTCACGCAACGGTTAGGTTACGCCCTACAAGTCTGATGGATCGGTTCGATTCCCGCCATTGTCACAGCATCATATTTTTCTTCAAATATTTTCCTTGAGTAGAGCATAGTGCGTTCATAAATATGGTACGAGTTCAATTTTCATTAAATATGGTTGATTTATAAATTTGCAAATCTGATGGCTACGGAATAAGATGAAGTAGAACGAGATGACTGAAAAAAAGGAGACAATTAACAATATAATGATATCCCTTACAATGAGAAAGTATGGGCTGTTGTAGCACACCTACTTTCCTTTCTGTGCGTACGTCTTCGTTCTCACTGGCCCAATTTAATCCCAGCTGCAGGTTCACGTACACCGATTCTGGATCGAATCGGGTCACATTAACGCCAGAACTCATACCAACTGGAAACGCCCACGCGAAAGCAATTCTAAAGCTTAATGTTCCGCATGGCGGTGATAAAAACGTGGAGAGTATAAAAAAACGTTTCAATAGCCCCTGAAGAGTGTCTGACCCGTACGCCATCTCTTGTGTGCCAACGCTCGAATATGTAAGGTGCACAACGCTCAACGAAATGTACGCTATGGCAGTCACATCGCGAGGTGGAACGAGGAGAACATTAAAGAAATCACTAGCTCAAAACGGAGATAAAAACAAGTTATTAATAATGGAATACATAATTATGTATTCTTCGAATTAAGTCAAGGTTTAAAAACGTTCTATTTTCCAATAATAATTTTGTGAAAGTAAAAAGAGTTCACGTGAAGTGTGAATAGCAACTAATACAATGTGTTTCTTGTTTCTTCAGTTTTGAGCCATACTGTACGATTTGACTCTTACAATCTCTTATGATCTGTGTTATTACGATCGGATACGAGATAATCTACTTTGAACAAAAATAAATAATATAATAGTGGGACTCAGGTCGCAGTTTCGCTTGCCAACTTGGACGAGAGAAGGGCATATAATTTCCGGCATCTGGGGAATAGATCACTAATGCTGCGTACGTAGGAAATCTGGAGTATGAGTATGGGAGTTAGGGGAGCACGTTGATTAATCACATAAAACTCATGGTTCTGGTCTCTATCCACTGGGAAAAGTTGGAGATGAGAGATGCCTTTCCTACGTAGGACAGCTGCAGCTAGTCGCCATGACTTCCGAGTCCACTAGATATATCTATAAAATATACGAGTGTACGTTCACATGAATATTCAAATGCCGATTTCAAAGGTATCTAAAATAACTAAGGAAAGTTCTCTGATCAATACTATGCAAATTTCTGAGCAGTACAATTACAAACGGACCACGGATCACATGCGATCTTTCCTCATTTTTGTCCCCATACCTTCCTTCACACACATACACACTTATAAGCACTACACAAGCTCCCATGACGGGAGACCAGTCGGTCACTTAGAGCTTGTCCGGCTGGGGGCAATGCCCCGTTGAAGGAGATACTCGGCGGTGGATACTCCGCAAACAGGCGTGTAGGTCGTCTCCGAATATCGTGTTTCAGGAGAGGAGGAACACCACCACCTCCCGGGTTATAACATGCACAACCCGTACGAGACTAATGATGACTAATATCGACGCGCTCGGAAACATCAATCAACAAACCGGGAGCGGTAGCTCAGTGCATCAACTGATGTCACTGCAGCGTCTCTGACCGGGAGGTCCTAGGTTCGAGTCCTGATGGCGGCAGGATTTTCGACACTAGCTTTTCAGCTAGGTCGAATTCAGTCGCTGCTTGGAGGAGAATTCAAGAGGCCGGCTGCTCTGATCGGTAGTTTTCCGTGGTTTCTCCCATCAACACCAGGCGAATGCCGGAGCAGTACCCTACCAAACGGGCCACGGACCGCGCGCGATCTGTCCTTCCTCTTCCCTGTCCTATCCTCTCCCCTTACACACACACTAACATGCACTACACTACCACATATTCCGGAAGACCGGTCGGGAGCTTAGAGCTTGTCCCGGCTGGGGCGGTGCCCCGCTGGTGGGAGTGGTCCTGGTTAGGGGGAAACCCCATTAGCCGACGGTAGGTCGGCGCCGGATCTCGCAATCCAGCTGGGGAAAATCACCGCCATCTCCCGAGAAACAAACATGCACAACACTAACAGGACTAATGACCAAAGCAGTTGACGCGCCCGGAAACATGGAAAAACCAAACCAAACCAAACCAAACCAAACCATCAATCAAGAAAAGAAAGCGGGCTTGAAAGTCGAGGACTCTTGACAGGTAATTCCCAGAGAACACGAAACGCGCGACTCGCTGGAGATGAGTTTGCTTCAACTTGTACGTGTGGCACGCCGTAAAAAACACCAACTTACATATGCCCATGTTAAAGAAGAATATCAGAGACACTGACAAGTGTCATTCCTTATATATGAAGGTTAAGATCATTACCATGACAGATTTTAATGCTTCAAGCTAGGGGCGAGAAGACTGTACTTGGATGTAGGACAATGGGATCTAATCATGAAAAAAACTTAAGCGTGAGCTACTATAACACGTATCACCACCTCATATGTAACGTTTGAAGATGACACAAATAGTACAGTTAATTGGTAACGAGAATAGAGCATGTTAACAATACCATTCAAATAGAAACAATGTATCCATTAACACACTGATATTGCGACACGAATCTAAACCAACTCTGTTAATCTAAGATTGAAAGGAGTCAACTTTCCATCAAAATTAGAAGTGATTACGACAAACATCATGTCTAATGTGAGTCGAAAGATTGGGAATTGTGAATATTATTAAACATCTGTTAACCACGCTGTTTCTTATTGCATCTAATTTAGGTAAATATAATTAAAACGATACAAGTGAAAAGAAAATTTGCAAGTTCAATAACTGCCCGGCTCAACTTAACGTTTATCGTTGGTATTTTCTGAAACAATATCTGTATTTTTTTGTGTACCAGTACATTTTTTGTTGCAAGAAATCTTTCATAAAAGGTCCTTTTACGGTACAAATGATGACGTATTAGATTTTACGGCACAAATGATTGCGTCATCACCTATTCAGCCAATCGCAACGAGAGAATCATTGGGAAGTAGCGGTGAACGGAACAGCTGACCGCCGTTTTTTCGCACAGATGTCAAATACCCGAGACATCACAAGAAAGTTTGATTCTCTTAAAAATGTACAAGTCTGTTATACAAAAAAATACCGCAAAATATATGCAATTCGTTTATAATGTTACTTTACTGCGTTCTTACAAATTTAAAAACTCATGCAATAAAGCTTAACATTATAAACTATTAGCATAAACTATTGACTTTATCATAGGCTTTACGTTTGAGTTGAGAAAAGCGGCCCAAAAAATATAGAATATTACAGTTTCTATTCATTTTTCTAATTTTTATAATGTCAGTTTCTGCAGATTAGCAATTTCTGCAGAAACGGTTTCTGTAGATTCTGCAAAAAGAAGTAGATACGATTAACTTTTCTTCGTAAAGTTAAAACTGTAGTATGGAAAATAGTCAATTGGGCAATAACAAGTGTAACTGAAGTGGGAATCGCCGATTTCCAAAGCGCTTCCATGCCAATCCATTCGTACCATCCAGAGAGCTTTCTGAACGCAGGTTTTGACGCGGGAGGGATTTCTAAGAGCGGCGAAGGGAGCGCAGGCGCGGCATTACACTGCAGGGGAGAGTAATGACGTCTGAAGTCCGAGAGCTAATGAAGCCTTGAGGGCACGCAGGGCCTGAGGCGGGGAGGGGGGGTGGAGGGGGCAGAGGAGAACAGGCGTGAGGGTGCGGTTTCGGGGCGGAGATGGTCGCGCGAAGAGTGCGCGTCCGCGGGGGCGTGGGTGGGGGAGGAGGTGGGAGCGGGGTGAAGGCGGAAGGAGTGGGTGCGGGAGAAGAGGGGGAGGTGGGGGAGAAGAGGTGGAGGAGAATGCAACGGGGTGTTGTGGTGGGGACGAAGGTAAAGATGAGGGGAAGGGGAGGGGCGATTGAGGGTGGCGTCGGAAGCGCGAGAGGAGATGAGACTGCAGGCGGGGCTGCGGGTGGGGCTGCGGTGGGGCTGCGGTGGGGCTGCGGTGGGGCTGCGGGCGGGCTGCGGGCGGGCTGCGGTGGGGTTGCAGGCGGGCTGCGTTGGGGCTGCAGGTGGGGCTGCGGTGGGGCTGCGTGGGGCTGCGGTGGGGCTGCGGTGGGGCTGCGGTGGGGCTGCGTGGGGCTGCGGTGGGGCTGCGGTGGGGCTGGGTGGGGCTGCGAGCGGTGCTGCGGGCGGGTTGCGGCGGGCTGCGGGCGGGGCTGCGGCGGGCTGCGGCGGACTGCAGGTGGGTTGCAGGCGGGCTGCGGGTGGGGCTGCAGTTGGGGCTGCGGTGGGGCTGCGGTGGGGCTGCGAGCGGTGCTGGGGCGGGTTGCGGCAGGGCTGCGGCGGGCTGCGGCGGGGCTGCGGGCGGGGCTGCGGCGGGGCTGCGGCGGGCTGCGGTGGGGTTGCAGGCGGGCTGCGGTGGGGCTGCAGTTGGGGCTGCGGTGGACTGCGGGTGGGGCTGCGAGCGGTGCTGCGGGCGGGTTGCGGCGGGCTGCGGGCGGGGCTGCAGGCGGGCTGCAGGCGGGCTGCGGTGGGGTTGCAGGGGGCTGCGGGTGGGGCTGCGGTGGGGCTGCGGTGGGGCTGCAGGTGGGGCTGCGGTGGGGCTGCGGTGGGGCTGCGTGGGGCTGCGGTGGGGCTGGGCAGGGCTGCGGTGGGGCTGCGGTGGGGCTGCAGGTGGGGCTGCAGGTGGGGCTGCGGTGGGGCTGCGTGGGCTGCGGTGGGGCTGAGGTGGGGGCTGCGGTGGGGCTGAGGTGGGCTGGGTGGCAGGTGGGCTGCGGGCGGGCTGCGGGCGGGCTGGTCGGGCGGGCTGGGCAGGGCTGCAGGCGGGGCTGCGGGTGGGGCTGCGGGGTTGCAGGCGGGCTGCGGTGGGCTGCAGTTGGGGCTGCGGTGGGCTGCGTGGGGCTGCAGCGGTGCTGCGGCGGGTTGCGGCGGGCTGCGGGGCTGCGGGCGGGGCTGCGGGCGGGGCTGCAGGGCGGGGCTGCGGGCGGGGCTGCGGGTGGGGTTGCAGGCGGGGCTGCGGGTGGGGCGGGGTGGGTGGGTGGAGGAGAAAGAGAGGGCGAAGAGGTGGCGGAAGTGAATGCAGAGAGGGACGAGGTTGTGGAAGAAGCGCGGGCGAGCGTGGAGGCCGGAGTAGAGCGAGGGGGCGGGGCGGGTGCAAGACCGTAGGTGAGTGTGGTGGTGTGGGTGGCGGGGTGGTGGCGGAGTGGTGGCGCAGGTAGTGGCAGGGTAGGGGTGAGGGAGATGGTGTTGTGTGTCGGTCGTGGCGGGTGTCGTGGCGGGGCGTGGCGGGGGTGTCGTGGCGGGTGTCGTGGCGGGTGTCGTGGCGGGTGTCGTGGCGGGTGTCGTGGCGGGGGTCGTGGCGGGTGTCGTGGCGGGTGTCGTGGCGGGTGTCGTGGCGGGGGGCGTGGCGGGTGTCGTGGCGGGTGTCGTGGCGGGTGTCGTGGCGGGTGTCGTGGCGGGTGTCGTGGCGGGTGTCGTGGCGGGTGTCGTGGCGGGTGTCGTGGCGGGTGTCGTGGCGTGTGGTGGTGGCGGGTGTCGTGGCGAGTGTCGTGGCGGGTGTCGTGGCGGGTGTCGTGGCGGGTGTCGTGGCGGGTGTCGTGGCGGGTGTCGTGGCGGGTGTCGTGGCGGGTGTCGTGGCGGGTGTCGTGGCGGGTGTCGTGGCGGGTGTCGTGGCGTGTGGTGGTGGCGGGTGTCGTGGCGGGTGTCGTGGCGGGTGTCGTGGCGGGTGTCGTGGCGTGTGGTGGTGGCGTGTGGTGGTGGCGGGTGTCGTGGCGGGTGTCGTGGCGGGTGTCGTGGCGGGTGTCGTGGCGGGTGTCGTGGCGGGTGTCGTGGCGGGTGTCGTGGCGGGTGTCGTGGCGGGGCACAACTCTGCAGCGGGGACTGTACGCGCCGAGTGGAAAACGATCGCGGTGAAGAGAGCGAGGTGGCGAGGGGGCCGAGGGGCGGCGAGGGGTACGCGCTCTCGGACGCGCCGCCGCCTCCGAGAGCCATCCTCGAGAGGGAGTTTGGAGCACGTGCATCTCCCTCGCTGCCGCCGCCCCCGCCGCCCCCGCCGGCCCTGGTGTGCCGGCGCATCGCGGCTCACCTCCGCTGCCTTAAGCGCCGCTGCTGCTCCAGTCAGAACTTGCGATTTGGCCACCACCAACATTCGACTTCTATTTCATTTTGTTTAACCTCCCAATTGACTATCATGGCATTTCCCATACGTTTCAAATTAAAATAAATTATTATTATTGTAATAGAATGTTATTCTCTAACAACAGTTTAAAATATGAAGGATATAGTAGTTCAAATCGGATTCTCTCCGCCAGGCACTTTGAAATAATCGAATTAAATTTACATATCTAAATTAGGGTTTAATTCGTTAGACATAATGCTTGAAGGTTTATTTCATTTTATTTTATAACATTTGATAGTAATTCTCAGTGACGTACATTGTGATTTAAAATAATATTTCTTTCCCATTTTCGTTCTCCTGGATTTAAATGAAGATTGTTCGTTTTCTTCTACTACATTTAGTACTACGTACAAGAGGTGACATCGAAAATATTCATTGCCCTACGATTAGGTCCCTCACTGAATGGCGAGATCCGGTGACGACATACACGTCGGATAGCGGGGGGGGGAATTCCCTTAAAATATCCTCTCCTGCGGGGCAAAGCCTCAGTCGAGAGAAGCTCTAAGCTCCAAACTGGTTTCCCGAAATGTGTAGTGTCGTGCATGTACGTGTGTGTATGTGTGTGTGTGTATGTGTGTGTCAGGTAACCTGATGAACGGGGTAAGAGTGTGTAAGGGGAGAGGTATGATAAGAAACGATGAAGGAATGATCAGGCGTGGTCCGTAACCCGTTTGTTACGGTACACTGACATTTGCGTGATACTGATCGGAGATACCTTGGAAAACTACCAATCAGGGCCATCAGCCTATAAAATTCAAGTTAGGTATAGAACTAGTGTCGACAATTCGTCTCCGCCTGGTCTTGGATCCTACGACCTCCCGGTCATAGAAGCTGTAGAGTCATTAGCTATGTTGACTCTGAGCAAAATCAGGCGGTCAATGCTGCAGTGATAAGAATTGCCAGAAGATAGAATCGGTCACAATATAGGAAAAGTTTCTTCCAGGAATATAGTTGATTATAAGGCTATATTGCTAGCTCATATTTATGTTTGTCATTACGTTCAAAACAGTTAAGACAAGGAGGAAGTGCTGATAAAGTAATCTGGGTGAGAAGAGTCACTCACGTTCGTACACAAGACGCTAATCATTGACAACTACATAAATTCTTACTCTGTAGAGCATGTAGTTTTAATTATTATGAAATTCTCTTCCTCCATTAAATCTGCATCAACGTAGTATTTGTATTCAATAAGTGTCAATGTTTCGTAATAACGCATTGTGGCATGTGCTGATTAAACAGAGCTATGGGTGTCCTATGAAAATAAATATTTTGATTTTCTGTAAAGACACAAAGAACGCAGCAACTACAACCAAAACTACAGAAAATAGTGACCTACATAAATAACATACTATATTCATATAGTATATCATAATATTTTAACTAATAAACTTATATAAATAAGGTCTCTAACGATAAAACCCAGAGATTATACATTTTACCTCATCCCGACTCATTCATCCTGAAATGATTGCGTTGTACAACTTGGATTTGAGACCTGTCGTCCGTGTCTGTCCCTTCGCCTGCGAAAAGCCTTCTTTCTGCTTTCTCTAACCAGCACTGTCGTTGATATCGCCCTCGCCATTGCCCCCTCCCCTCGCCAGTCCACCGGTCCGCCGCAGGAGTTGTCCTTGCCGCCCTCATTTACGAACTTCCGAGTCCGCCGTCCCCCTCGCCGTCCCCCTCGCCGTCCCCCGCCGCCCGAGCGCCACTCGTCTCCCCCCCCAATTCTCACCACACGTTCGTCCTCGCTTCTGCCGCCGCCGCCGCCTCCGCCTTCCGCCCTTCCATTATCCGCGCGGTCGGCCTCGCAAGGGCCCCAACTGAACCCCGCGCCAACCCACACTGGACACAGAACACAAACTAGTCTGGTGAGGTTAAAAACCTATGCGCCATGCGTGCTTCATTAGTTTTATTAAAATGCCGAACGTTTTAAGTTGACTACTCAACTCGTGATATTAAAACCAGTAGTGTTTATTTGTACATACAAAATGCCCCGATCAGGGCGGTGTATCTCAAAAAGTTTATCGCTTTTTTTCTATCAGATTTTTCTTACCGCTTCTCCCTACTGACCAATCAGAAACTGTGACTCACCTATCTTAGGAAGAAGTAGGTCATCGATCGCTAGGTCGATGCCCAATAAACTGCGTATGCGCTATAACATAACCTCTTTGATTTTAACATAGCCTGCAGTTATTTTCAATATTTGGCGTATTTGGGAACTCTGTTGGACATAATTTCACTCGTTGAATAGTCCTATTCAATACCACTCGTGGTTTGGAAATTCTCAGATATATCCACTCCTCGCTTCACGAGTCGGGAATTCATCGACAACTTCCAAAGGACGTCATCTTGGACGGCATACATTATACTATATCTTTCAAACTAAAATCACAAGGTCTTACAAGGTCACACAATCTTATGCGGGGTTTAGGATCCACGGTATATTCTTCTACGTAGTTGCCAAATGACGCGTCACTACACTAACAAATGTTGCGTCGCGTAGCTTTGCCTACACAGAAATTCCTTAAAGTTAATTCCATGAAAAACTACCAGAAGTTAGAGTGAAAAATAGAATTCTTCGGGTCTACTCGGGTTCTCATAGATCGTCTTTACGTGCATGTACATTAAATGAAAAATGTATTTATTTTAAATTAATTTCAAAGTGATATTAGTTAAATGAATAATTTTATTTTTTTGAATTCGACTGTGATGATAAGGTAACTCTCATTTACACTCGACATAAACAGGCACATATTCAGAATTCATCTGCGATACACGGGCCTGGGTCTTCGACTTGTTCAAAGGAAGTCACAGCAGAGTTTCCAATATAATAGTTTCAACCTTCAAAAGTGAATCTAAAACGTTTTCTCCTGATAACGGAAATACGCAGAATTCTAGCACGTTAATGGATGATTCACGGAGCTTGTGCTACACTTTTGAACGCAAGTACCTTCCGTAATTTCCTTTTGATTCGTGGTAACAGGTTTGAGGTACGTCCTGATACAGTGGCAAATGCCTCCAGGTAGAATGGAGTGAGTTCTGTTCGAGTGGGATCTTGGCCGGTAACGGTGAACATACAAACATTGTATTTCGGCCGAGCATACCGGAGATTGGGAAGTCGCGAGTTCAATCACGGCATTATGCCAGAAATTTGTTATTGGTTCACAGAAATGTGTTTATGGTTCCAGCCAGAATAGATTTCGTCGGCCCACTGCTGTGGTTTCTGTGACTTCACATATCGTTTCTAAGTACTCTGAAGCAGCACCTAATGCAACGGGCCACGTACGACGCACGATTGCTCCTTCCCATTCCCCTCCCTTCCCATTTCCTCCCCCGGTGTCAATGGCCAGAGAGGTTGAATCGCCCTTAAACCACAAAAAAAGCAAGCAACAGTCGATAGGAATATCACGAAGTGAACTGATCAGAACCACATAATTACCACGATCGCTGCTTACCTCCCTTAACTGCATTTCACCCGTCGTAAGAAGAAACTCGCTCAGAGTGCACTCTTTCCTTGCCCGCTGCGACAACAACATACTTTCGGCTCACCCTTACCTCTGCTCTCACTCCCGTTGCCGTCCCGTCCCCAGCCTCGCTTCGCCAACGCTCCCCCTACGCCTCGTCTCCGCTTCGCCGCCACCTACGACACACCTTCACCTCCGCTTCCCCTACGCCACCACTTTGCCTCCGCCTCCGCTTCGCGTCCACCTCCCCTCCGCTTCCCCTCCGCCTCCGCGTCCGTCTCCACTTCCGCTTCGCCTCCGCCTCGCCTCTAACTCCGTTCAACCCTGCTTCGCCTCCACCTACGCCACGCCTTCACTTCCGCTTCCCCTCCGCCGCCACTTCGCTCCTTCCTCCGCTCTGCCTCCAAATCGCTCGCCGCCCGTGCTATTTAGCGAGACCGTCTACCTGTCGCGCCAACCTGTTGCGATCGCTGTTCGCTTCCAGTGCGGGACCCGCGCCGCTTTTTGCCACTCCGCACCCCGCTCCACTTACCTCCTCTTCCCTCCCCCCGCCCCCCTTCCCTTACACTGCTGCCCTGCTCCCTCCTCTCCGATGCGAGTGGAATTCCGCGAAAATCCTGATCCGAGTGGAAGCTAGAACTACAACTTCGAAACAAACTAGCCATTGCTGTGGTCTATGTGATGCCCCTCCATTGGAAGCTAAATTGTGTTTCCGAAGTGGCTTAGATATTTACATGCAATTGCGTGCATAAAGAGGGGGCAAGACTTGTGAGTTATAAAAATGTTTCCTTTAACGTTTCACTGAGCACGCGAGGCAATATGAAGTTGGAGTATACGGTGATGAAAGTATAAAGTTATGAAATATAGAATCTATTTTCAAATTTGTTTTTGGATTTATCATGCGATGAAAAATCCCCGCACAGATATTGTGCTGCATCATCTTTCACTACTATCTGATATATCTCTCCCTACAATGGAGTTAATGCCCCAGAACTGCTAGAGTTACCGATATCATAGACAATGAGGCACATGAAGCAGAGTACCATAAAAGGATGGGAAAAGGGGAAAAATAGGGAAAGAATGCTGGTGCGGTCTATCGTCCATTGTTTAAAGAATTGCTCCGGTATACTTCTGAAACTCATAGGAGGAGGAAACGGCCGATTACTGTAGCCGCCTCTGAAACTGTCATCCAAGCCGCGGTATCGTCTGAAGCAGTAATTTCGCTGCTGTCGGAAATATCCCGCCGTCGGAACTTGAATCTACAATATGTCGACCTACAACTCTGGCATTTCACACTTACGACTACATACGCTAACGTACCCTGTCACTTGACTTTTCAGTTACACCAGGGTCAGAATTGAGGAAAATTAACTCAGTGTTGAAGCACCTCAACTTGTTTTGGCAGGCTTGTACAGACGTTCTCAATAGGGCGCCCTTTCAATGACATTAAATAATATGTAAGAGATGGAAACTCAGATATCCAAAACTACTTCGTGTCTTCTGCAGGAGCTGGAAATGTGCATTGAGACAACGTAGCAGAATGAACCCGGGAAACGGAGTAATTTAAATTCCAAAACATAAAGTTCGATTGTTAATTATCAATGATCGTCGTAATTCGGCAGGTACAATGCTGAGGAAAATGCCGCTATTCACTAATAAATTTGATTATGAAATAATATGATCGCAAATTACGTTTGGCCAACCGCCAGAGCCTGGTACAAATGATTACATGATTTCTTCAAGAAGTAGGTTGCAACATACGCTCGCTTCTTCATTGTGTTCCCCACCGATATCGATCGCAGGGAGGAATTCTACTAACCTCCCTGCGAATGAACAAATGAACGAATGAACAAATTGGAACATGTAAAAAAATGTTTGCAGCAATTCGTGTTACTGTTTTTTGCTTTTATTATTTACAACACTATGAACATTGAAAAACTCCGCTTTATGTACCGGGTTTATATTTACGGTCACCACAGCAGTGCCTCTGACCGAGAGGCCGTAGGGTTCAAGTGCGTAGCTAGATAGCTAGGTCGAATCCAGTCGGTGTCTGTAGGAGAATTCTAGAGACCGGCTACTCAGATCGGTACTTTTCCGTGGAATCTCCGATCGAAACCAGGGGAATGCTGGAGCAGTACCCCAACAAACGGGCAACAGAGCGCACGAGATCTTTCCTGTCTCTTCCTTGTCCTATCCTCACCCCTTACACACATTTACATTTACATGCACTACACCACAACACATGTTGGGACACAGTCTAGATCTTAGAGCTTGTCCCGGCTAGTGAGGTGATACACTGGTGGGAGATACTTAGGTAGGGAAAACTCTGCAAACAGACGTGTAGGTCAGTTCCGCCATCCGCCTTACCATCCAGCGGGGGAAGACTGTGGGAGGGAACTTGCTGCAAAACCTTTCTGAACGTCACAATTTATACAAAAAAAAGCCAGAATTTGAATTCTGGTTCAACAGGAAGAGAGCCGGAGTTCTAGACACTGCGCTACAACTGATCCGCTCAGAAACTACAATAAAACACTAAATGGAAATTTAAATTCTTGAACCAATTGCAGCTTGAAAAATATTAGAAATTCGAAAAGCCAAAAGACAGGTATGCTTGCACTGCGGCTCTTTTTATCACAATGAAAATTGTTTACAAGCGTTACATGTTATTTACAAGGTGTAAAATGATAAACGTTGCAATAAGTCGTAAACTCAGTATTTTTATTAAAAGAAAATTTTACATAATCACAATACTACTTTGATCTAGGGCTAAAAATATTTTTCTACCAATGACACTTGTATTCGTGGACACAGGACAAAATTTTGAAAATACAAATTTAAAAACAAACAATACAAAAACATTTTGGCAAATAGATTCATGGAAAAGCCTCTCATAAGTTTTAGACATCATTTTGATAGATTGGACGTTCTCTCGAAACCGCCTCCAGGTTAATTTCCCATTAGCCATTATTTGCGACAAATTATCTCGTATAGACGAGTTCTAATCCTGTTGATTTTATCACTTCTTTCATTTGCCATATTGTGATTTAGTTTTGTTGTATTTTCCGTTTTTGGAAACTTGTATTAGATATTAATGTGTATTAAATACATATTGTTGACAAATATTTATTTATTTTGATACACTTTGCGTTTGAATTACATACAATCACACAATATTTCATTACATTTTGCTAAATGTAGCTCGCTTTATCTCACTGCCGTGAGTTTTATATTAAGAAAATGTAAACAAATACGTAAATAAAATAATGGTGGGATTTTACGAGCAATTTTTTAAGTGAGCTCTTTTTCCATGAGAAAATTCTAGCAACGTGTGTACGTAATATCAATTTTGTTCGCCTGGAGCGAGCAGCTTTAGTCTGGACGGCTCTCAATGGAAACCAGAGATGCCTGTGACTCTCGTCCTTTCGCGGCGGCCAGCGTGAATAAAGACAGAGTTGCACAAAACGCCCGCTGGCAGTCAGATGTTTACGAAATCTGGACCTTTAATTTTTAATCTAGCTTTGCAAGTACATCTGTTCGAAATGTTTTTTCTCTTTTTGCGTTACACCGTTGTTCTCATGCATGAAATGGAGCTACAAATTGAGAATGGAAAAATGTTAGCATTCGACTATTATCATAACGTATATGCGGCAAATTATCTTCTCTCTATGCATTACGCTAAGGAAAGATTACCGTTTTGTGCCATTCATAACAAAGCACACTAAGTGCGCTCCTGCTGGAGAGATATTTACCTCCAGTCCCCCTGCGTCAAATAAATTTAAGTCGAAAAATAGAAGTATGCAGATAATGGTACACGGCACTAAACTATCGATCGGGAGCTACTAGTAGCTCGTGGAAAATTTTCCAGTACATCGCGGAGTCATACTAACCTGTAGTTGTCTCCCTAAGCCCAGACAGTTGCCTCAAGAAAATAGCTGCTTGTATACTCCCACGAAACTGCGACTATCTGTCCCGTATTTGGGTGTGTGACTTTCAGATCACTCCATCATTTTGTGCATGGTTACTTTGACTAAATTTTCTACTCGTTTCTCTTGATGATTCACAATAAGATTTACAGACGTTACTTTTACTTAACTTAACTCACGTTAACTAACTTACTTTACTTAAATTGGGCGACTACTGCTATAGAGAGAAAAATCTTGCGCACGTGCAATCGGCAACAGACTTTGCATTGTGTCACCTTTTCCCATCGTGTACAAGTGCAAAGTGAACTGTTTTAGGCCTTTCAAAATATTTTCGCGGCCCTAAATGCCCAGGAGGTACCGCTCTTAAGCTGTAATCTACAAACCGCTACCTTTTGGGACATTCATTTACATTTTTGGAAGGTCCCTCCAATTTTAGTGCAATTGGTAAAAAACGTTTGAAGCAACGTTTGAAGCAAAAACGTTCCAGCATGAAGCTATTTTCATTTTTAAAACAATAATGATTAACAAAGTGCGAAATATTCGCAAAGGTCCACCTACTCATTAATTAATTCAGTCCCACAAATGCTACGAAAGATTCGACCATTTTTTCGCGGTCAGTTTCGAAATGAAAAACGGGATTCGACGTACTTCTAATATTAATGAAAAGTGGCGTGCAATATTGATTAATTTTGTGAAGGCGGGAGGTTTGGTAATCCCTTCGAAGGCGTTGTTTTCTTCACCGCGGCGCGCGCCGCCCAGTTTCGCGTGGCGTCCGCGACAGGGCCGCGGCGCCTCGCGCGGTCGGGCGTCGACTGCAGCTCCGCTCGGCGTCCGCGCGTGGAAGGTGGCGCTGCCCCTTGCAGCGAGACGCAGCCGCGCGCTCTAGCGAGCCACTTGCCAACTAACGCGCTCGCCATCGTGCTGCGCGATTCGCGCCACTCGCCGACGTTTGAATTCCGCCACCGGGTTTGAACTTTTTTGTTTCGTGAGGTGGACGGGATCCGGTAGATGGCAGTACTGTCTTGTTCAACTTAACCACTCGAAAAATGTGGAGAAAAACAAGTGCCTTGCCACATACGTAAAAATAATGATCTACGCTAATATATTATAATTCAAAAAAGATCACTGGATAAATACAATTAAATAATAAACAATGGATTAATACAATTAAATAAAAAAATTGCAAAAATAATTTTTTAACAATAACTTTAAAAGTAGAATTTATTTAACATTTTTAAAGTGGAAAATATATAAATATATTGTTAGTGGATTACCTACAACTATTTAAGGTTATATCACACAAGTTTAATATTTTGTCTTAGATGTTAAGATTAACATTTCGGAAAACATATGACTTTTAAAACTATTAATAAAAAATGTTTTTGTAACACTGTATTTTCAGTTACTGAAAAGTATCTCACATTTGAAATTGGAACGTCCATCATTAAATATTACATTTTTAATTTGTAACTCCAATCATCGCTTATTATTTGAAATTATTAATTATCATGACGGACATCATTCAACCGCGTCGTATGAACCCAAACAAACTATAATAAATTAATGTCCAACTCTTCAAAATAGCTCCTAAAAAATGTTCGCCTCGACCATAAAAGATGTTCCAGTCTCTCGTGCACCTTCATCGGCTAGCACGGTCTGACAGAACACGTGCGGCGGCCATTGTTGCCAACAGCATTCGTTCATTTGTTGTTTTTTTCATTTAATCGTAAGAATGATAGCACTTGGCACTGATGGCTTTCCAAATATTGAAGAACGCGTTTTATAACAAACAAATGTATAATACAAATTATAAAACAAAACATATGTTGTGTAAACTTGTAAGTAGACAATGTAAAAGAAGAGCAAAACAATTAACATTTTATCAATAGTTGTTCATTATCCTCGGATGTAAGTTATTTGTGTTAGAAGAAAATAAGAAATTTTTTAAAAAAAAAAAAAAATTTTTCGTTTTCGCTGAAATATTTTCTTTAAGCCCGAATATAAATTTGTAACTTAAGCATAAAAATGTTTTGAAAGAAATTATTGTCACGTTGTGATGTAGTAAATTTATAACCCTCGAAATTTTGACAATCAAATTATATTCGTTTTTTATTTGAAGAATATAATAATTTTTTAAATAATAAATAATTTGTTTAATAAAGAAGAATATAATTTGATTGACAAAAATTCGAGGAACTTATAATTTCACTAAACATAAAGAATGTTACGATATCAAATTACATTCCACAACAAACAAAGGAAATAAATTGGAAATCAAAATCAAACAAGAGTGTTACATTGGATTTTACTAATCAATAAATACTTCAAAATTACATGCAAAATACTAACTGAAATTATTAGAATAATAAATTACTCTTTCCCTGAAGAGGAAGAAGAGAGTTTTCGCTTCCGGTCGCGAAGCGAGAAGTTGCCATTTCTCAATTTAAAAATGAACATTTAATGACACCGAATATTTTATTCGAAGATTAGGTAAATATGTTAATCCTATCAGCATAATGTCAGCATCCTGTCAGCACACAACATCAGCATTCTATCAGCACCTATCACCATAATCAGCGTAGATATCACGTGAAATTTCAACTGGTGACACATTACGATCCATAATAATAAGTAAATCAATTATGCTTATAAAATAACTTCTGTTTATATAACGAAAATTAAGTGAAAGAGGAGTGAGGCGCATGTCAAGAGTATTGGGTTTATTCTTCAAATAATGAGTACATTCAGTGTGATGTATCATAAGCACAGATCATGGATACTGAGTCCTTTAAGTAGTGAGTGTAAAAATTGCTGAAACTTTCATCGTAGAAACGTGAAAAAATAAGAGAACAATAATTAAATATTCCTAATAATAATAATAATAATAATAATAATAATAATAATAATAATAATAATAATAATAATAATAAATATTTCTGTGTCATTACACAGAAATGTGTGTGGATGTGGAATGGTTTATATTCTCGTTAAGAGAAGGCTTGCAGTTGTCGTACCTGATCAAAACCCACTACAGAATGCATTGAACATGGCAGGATGTATGATGAAACTTCGTATGAAGTTGCTGTAGTATTTTGACAGGTAAAATGGACAGTACAAACAGTAGGGAAGAAAAAAAGATTTCTTAAAAAGATTCCGCAGAACTACACTACATAATACTCACAATTAACAGTAAAAATCCACATTCAATAATACATCATGAATGAATTTTCTTAAGAAATATATTATCAAGCCCAATATTTCTGGCAAAATCTCCAGAAAAACGTTTGCACGATAAACAATCACGAAGAGCACGAACGATCTGATTTACTCTCCCCAGAAAGCCTGGCGCAATCCGAGCAACCTGTGCGAGGAAATAGTTCCACACGGGGAGCCCATCTTCAGACGCGCTGCCGGCCGGTCACTTAGCGATATTGGCTACCGCTACAGCTGCTGCTTTCCACTTAAATTAAGAAGCACACGCATCGGGGCCGGAGTTTAAACAATCAGCCCCGTTCTCAACCCGCCATCCGAACGTAATCTCGGCTCATTTACATCTCCAGGGCGGAGGGCACGGCAACGATCTGCGTTAGCATACGAAATAGACACGGGGCGGGGGCGGGTGCGGGGCGGAGGCGGGGAGGGGGCGGGCGGGGGCGGGGGCGTCCGATCTTGGGACCGACCAACTCCCAAGAAGGCGGCACGCGGGCCTTCTCCGCCTCCGTCCCGCCGGAACAAAGCGGGGGCCGGAAAGTCCTTAATGCAAAACGCTTCCATTTGTTTCCGAGTGGCAGAATTATGCGAGGCCAGCACTTTGCTAAATGAAGTCAAAAGCGAAAAACTTTTGTAGATCCCCTGAAACGGGCTGGGAGTGGACAATGCAAACCGAGAGATTGCACGATAAAGACGCTCGTTTGGAAAAAAGACGTAGCGAATATAATGCTCTAGCCTGAAATAAAAGAAAATGAGTTTTTGTGGAAAGCTCATTAACAGAAGCAAAGTGTTTGCACAAATCCTCGACAAAGAATTGACGAGGAAAACATTACTTTAATGATAATATCCATTAATGTTAATTAAATACTCGTACTTTCAAGAACTAAGAGACAAAACAACACTAAGAAGACTGTAATAATTTCCATTTATAAGGTAATTGAATTTATTTGACTTCACGCACCATGATTATATTATTACCGAAAATAAATATATTCGTATTTGAACAGTTATTTACACAAACACCATGTTAAATATGTTAATGTTATATGTAATTTGTATAGGACTCTCCAAAAATTAGCAGAAAAAATATTGCTGCTACGAAGATCAGTTGCACTCAAAACCAACGAATGGAATGTGCACAATAATTGTCAGAAGGAAACAATGGAGTTCTCCATTTAACAATAAATCTTCAGTTAAGTCGACAATAAGGATTGAGAGCTTCTTCAGGATATTTATTATATTTATTTTTATTCTCTTCTATTTATTTTTAAGTTCTAATCGATGCTAGAAATTTCATCCCAATATGTTTCTTTCATTCTCACAAAATTATATTCATTTTATTACTAATTTGATTTCAGTTGAAAATGTCTAAGCTTGTTAAACTTTTAGCCACAGTTGGAAAATTCCTGGCCGGCAAGCCCTATTGTGAAAAAGTACCCAATAAAGAGGCCTCTTACATGGTGAATTACATTATAAGAGGTGAGAAGAATTCCAAATACAGCACGAAGTAAAGAGATAAAAAGTGACAACTTTTCAAGATATTTTCAGCACTGAGTAGATCTGAGAATCGGACAGATCACACATTTGCAACATACTTACGTATTTGACTTGATGAAATCGATAATAAAAACTTCAAAGAATTCATACGCAAGTGTCACTTTTATTAGCAGTTTTCTTACATATATTTTTCTAAGTTTCAATTTTTCTTTATACTTCAAAGTTTTAACAATTATTCCTCATCCTCCAAGCAGTTAACACACGACTTAGCGTTCTATGGAATACGTCTATCGCTGCCGCTTTTCCCCCCTTCCTTACATCTTATTTTTCTCAGTTCAGTTTCTCAGTATATTTAACAGTTACGTTAACAATTATTCTTCATCCTGCAACCAGTCAACACACGATTTAGCGTTTCGTGGAATCCGCCCATCGCTGCCCACTTTCCCTCTTCCTTCCTTACTTGCTTCCTTCCATCCATCCTTCATATCCCGGCCCCTCGCTGCTCCCTTCAGAATTCGCGCCCCGCCCTCCACCCTTCGCCACTCCTCGCCCTCATCGCGGCGCCGATCTAATAGGGAATGGGTACCGCGGAAGCGAGTGGACCGGAAATTCAATCAAGTGATATGAATGCGATGGCTCGGCTTTCAAGTACGAAATGATGTTCGCCGGCGCCGCTCCCTGGAGACGCCTCGAGGACGCGGCCCGCGTTGCCAAGCGCAGCGGCGCTACCAGCACATCTCCGTCTTCCCGTGGAGCTTCCGCGGAAACTTCCGCACTTTTTAATACGTACGCGAAGGGCTTTCCTTCGGGAGATCAAAAGGAGAAACAATATTAATATCTTTAATTGAAAATGAGATAAACAATACATATTCTATTTCGTCCAAATTCGTGGACAAAGCAACAAATTCGCTATATTTGGATTTTTTAAAAATCGTGTACACGATGTGACGGGAGAAAGAATGAGTGCGTGAGTATTTCATAATGCCGTGTGTGTCTGATACTTGGGGTTTTTTAGCCCCGTGAGTGTAGTGTAGCCATGGGAGATCTGACATCGACCGACACGTCAGTTTGCGGGTATTCGCCCCCATCAAATATCTCTCAGTTGGGCACCGTCCCAAGCGGGACAAGCTCTAAGTTCTAGATTACGCTTCCGACATGCACGTTTGTATTGCGTAAGTAAGTGTGTGTGTGTCAGAGATATGACAAGAATGAAAAAGAGAAGCGCGGTTTTTGGTCTGTTTGATAGGGTACGCGGGTACGTTTGACAGGGAGTCAGTCCTAGAGGTGGCAGAAGAAACCATGGAAGACTTCCAATCAGAGCAACCGGACGCTAGAAAACTCCTCCAGATAGTGGCTGACTTGTACCTAGCAAAATATCTTCTAAAATTCACAGCAGTCGGGACCCGCGTCTCAGGGTCTCCCGGTCCGAGATGCTGCAGAGGTTTCGGAGGTTCTGGAACCATCTCTGGCTGCCTCTCACTGGAAAAGCCAAGGGCTTTCCTTCAAAGGAAGCAAGCTACAAAAATACTAATATCTAGGGGCGGATTTTAATGACCTAAAACATTGCTAATAATTACCAATAAAATGCTCTTAAAATGTTTAATAATTTCCTAACACCAAAAAAAATGACGTAAAAGATCTTATCAAATCCAGTTCGGATGAACAACTCAAGCTGCTAGATACGTTACTGATGTAATCCAGGCTTCTTTCATTCGTTCGAGTGAATTCAGCTTCCCAAAATTTTGGTTTGGACTGTTCTTTACCAGGAAATCTCTGTCTTTAGTGATCCCCAAATCGGCTGAACCGGAAATTACGTCACACGAATTACATACAACGGCTATCTAAACAATTTATGAGCGAACAAATCGAATAGTCTACTGAATAATTCTGTGAAGATTTGTTGCAGCTCGTAAATATTATTTGAAGTAACTACCATTAAAAATGACATTAAAATCGATAAAATCAGCAAAAGGTGCATTGAAAATGACGTAAAATACAAAATAATGACCTATAAAAATTGGTAATTTCCTTTAGTCATAACATAAAATGAATTTCTATACTAAACGGCATTGTTGGCAGTTGGCACGGAATTGTTCTACGGTGAAAAGAAAAAATGACATTTCATTAAAATCCGCCCCTACTTACATCTATAGTTAAAAATGAGTTCAACGAACTGCTCTTTCCCCTATAACTATTTCATATTGGGTATCATGGAACAATTTATCTGAATTTTCAGCAATATTTTTTATTTTGTAATGTTGGCCAGACGGTGAAGTGAGTCTTGATGCCAATGGAAGTTGGGGCAACGGCAACGGTTATAAAGATGATAAAGAAAACAATGGCAGTGGTAGGATGGTGTGCGCGGGAATGGTGGTGGTTATGGGTGACAAGGACATTTGAGATGACGGAGGCACAGATATCCATGGCGTCCAGTCACGGGAGGCATGTGAGTGGCGGGGAAGTGAGGGAGTCAGGAGCTGTGAAGTAGTTGGGGTGAAGAGGAAGTTGGAGGTGGTGTGGGGGACGGGGTCGGTGAGGGAGACGGACTGTGAAGTTTGGTGACGATGAGGAAGTTGGAGTCGGTGAGGGAGTTAGGGTCTGCGAGAAGTTGTGGGGGGACGGCGGGGCGGGAGGAAGAGGGCCGGGGGCGGGGGGGGCGGGCGGGAGGCGGGGGTAACGGAGGCCATATGAGTGGCGGGGGCAATGAATGTTGTAGAGGGTGAGAGCTGCGAGGGTGGGAGGGGAGGGGGGGGGGAAGGGAGGGGGAGGGGGGAGAGGGAGGCGGACTCTGGGTGGAGAGGGCGCGGTTTACGGGCGGAGGCTTTGGCGTGAGAGGCAGCTACGAAGCCGGGGTTGGCGTCGGAGGTTGGAGGTCGGAGCTGTGGAGCGCTGGGGGCGCCGAGAGAGAGAGAGAACGCCGCCGGCGGCGGCTTCTTAGCCGCGTCATCAGAGCGCCGCTCGCCAAATATTTGAGCGCCATCCGGCGGGTCAACAGCGCTCGCGATGGAGTCCTGCCGCGATCGCCTTGCCGCCACTCGGGGGCCCGAGGTATCAGGCCCTCACTTGCTCGCTCTCCACGGTCTAACTAGCGCCGCAATATGCCCGTTATTACGCACTAGGAGTTGAGATAGGAAGCTCAGATTGTGAGAAACATCGAAAACCTCACCCCTTCCAACCTAAAGGCGCAAAATGTATTTCACTTGACCACCTTTCATAGAATAATGAGACATAATTTTAAAAGAAACATAAACATTACGTATTATCATTTCAGTGAACGTTACTTATTATAGTTTCTGTGAAAAGTTTCAAGAATGACGTTACATTTAGGATGAACCAGAGTGAGATCATATGTATCAAGTGACTATTCATTTTGTAATTTTACATATGCGAAAATTATTAGGTTATATATTCTCTCAACGCATTTTAGTGAAGCTGACGTTGATCTACAACACTCTAGGTCTTCATCTGGCTGATTTGGTTATGATATATAAAATATAATGCAGAATATAAAAGCAGCAATAATCACCCTAGCCCAGTTTATAAATGTGTAGCGTCAATACTTCAGAAAAAATCTAATAACTGTAAGTTCATTTTAAAAAAATTATTATTATACAACAGAAAAAAATATCCATGACATTCGGAAGAGATAGAGATAATAAGCTACCTTAGTGTCATAATGTATGAAGATGAAAAGGAACCAACACTATTCGACTGGTGGCTCTTGCCGTTGCCTCTGCTGTGTCGCTGACCTGGAGGTCCCAAGGGTTTGGGTCGAGATGGTGGCGGATTTTCGACATAAGCTACTTAGCCGGGCCGAATACAACCCTTGCGAGGAGAACAATAATACAGTGTTGGATTCTTTCAGAAGCTGAGTATTGGAAATGAAACATGGGTCGTTCGTTAGAGATCTCAGGAATTGGTTTTGGATTACAGTAGAACCTCGCTAATCCTCGGATTAGCGGATAATCCGAACAAAATTCTGGATGAAAAAAATGCATAAAATGAGCAATTGTAGCGTAGAGAAAGGAGATTTTATAATTACTGTATTGTTACTAAGAAGATTTTATAATTACTGTAGAACGTAACAACCAATTATTGAAACAAGTTGTCGAAATGTACTATTTTTGGCACTGGTAACTCCGGTGTATATCATATGTTTATGTAGCAATACTTTTCACTTCGAGGAATTTGCGAGATCGATAATCTTTTGCCGTAAGGAACTGAATCTGCTTGATGATGCGATTGCTGCGCTACGTTGCCATTTTCTCACATCGCACGCTCCGTTGCATTGTCATAGATGCATTTGTATAATTTACGGTGCATTTTTCCGATAATCCGAACAGACCACAACCCAATTAGTTCGGAAGACCGGGATTCTACTGTATTTGGAGGTTGCAAATATTTGTGTGAGCGGTATTAATCCGTATGGGACAGGCGTGATGTAGGCCTTGTTATGGTGTTGTATATTACTATGGCATTATATTGTAGTGAGCTGTGTCTGTTTATTATCGATTTTAATAGATGAAATTTTGCCTTGATTTACATATCTTTGTTTCAATATGATCTCGCCAATGAAATTTTAAATCGACATATAGTCCTAGGTATTTAACTGGTTGGCTGGGAGAGTACCATTCTATTGAGATGTTAATTGTTAGCGGGATGGGGAGTATATGGTCTATGTGAGAATATTTTTGCTGCTGTTTGTGTGGGGTTTAAGTGAATTTTGTGTTTCGCGACCCAGCTATCAAGTGTGTGCAGGTATAATTGGGTTTTTGCTCTTAGTTCCGCTAGTGAGTTGCCAGACATGTATAATGCAGTGATAGAGAGGTGGCTATTGAAATTGACGGGAAGGTTCTATTCCTTATAAGGTTGTTAATGATTGGGTACAGGTAGCGAGGTGTGTTTACTTGGGAGAGTTTGAAACTGGGAGCTGCGTGCCATGTCAAGCGCCTGCGCTTAATCTAAAAAGTGTTATGGTATAGTGTTTTGATTGAAAGACTGAGTAGATGTTTTCAGGTAGCCTTAACAGTTAATATTATTGAAAGTTTCCGGGCTTGTAGGCCATGGTCCAGTTGGCATTGAAGAGCCAAACGTTTCGTCCACGTCTGCGGTGGACATCTTCAGTGGCGGCAGCGTCGTGGGGGTAGTCTCCGGATTGGCGGCTGGCTAGCGACTGATCCCCACTGGAAATGTCCACCGCAGAAGTGGGCGAAACGTTTGGCTCTTCAATGCCAACTGGACCACGGCCTACCAGCCCGGAAACTTTCATTCATATTGACTCCGGCTGTGAAAGCCTACGATGTTATGTTAACAGTTAATGTTGCTCTGTGAAACTGAACTGCACCTTGAGGATTGAGTTAGTTACTTTCAGGTGATGTTTTAGTCTAGTTAAAATTATTTTTTTCAAAACGTTTTGAGAAGGTAGTTAACAAGCTGATAGGTGATATCTATTTATGTGTTGCGTTTGCTTTTGTTTAGATATGGGATTACTATTGCATGTTTCCATGATTCGAAAAAATAGCCAGTTCTGAAGCTAGAGTTAAATATATTATTTAAGTAGGGTATTTCAGATGTGGGTAGGTTTTTTATTGCCATGTTAGTGATCTTGTCACGTCCTGGTGATTTTTGCTATGAAGGTTTTTAATGTTTTTTTTTATTTTCTTTGAGAGAGGAGAAATGTATATTACGGTGAGGGCCGTATGCTACTTTGAATGATTTTATGTTCAGGGTGGAAATTGGAGTTATTAACTGCGAAAGTTGTTTCGATATATTTGGCGAGTTCTTCTGCTTTGCGAATTGACGTGAGGGCTTTTCCGATGTGTGTATTTAGTAGGGGAATTTGTTTTTTCTCGAGTATTGTCCTTTTGAATTGCCATATAGAGTTATTGCTACTGCTCAATGAGTTAATAAATTTGCGAAATTGCTGATTATTGTGGTCCCTTAACAATATTGGTGATTATTTTCATTCTTTATTTTACGTGTTCTGAGTTTATACCAGTGGCGGCTGCTCCTTAAAGGTTCTAAAGCGGCGCCCTCCCCAGAAAAACCAACCTCGGGAAAAGTTACCAAAAGTATTAAACTTGCAAGAAATTGACTCGTTTAATTTGTGCATACCACCAGCGTAATTTTTAAAGATGAATTATTTTTAATGGCCCGATTATGTGAAAGATAAATGTTTTTGGAATGGGTAGCGTCGTGGACTATGGGCAGTCCGTCCGTAGCTGGTGTATGAGAGGCAATGGAAGCTTGAGGAGGAGTGGGGGTACAGGGAGTTAGGTGGGGGCAGCGTGCTCCTATTAGGGTTTTGTTCGGCAGAGTCCGCGGCTATTAACTCAGCTAAGAATACCGACCCTTTCATCTGATCTCATGAGTTACTGTTTTGTTTGCTGGAATTAAAAAAAACTCTTATTTTCGCGTGATCTCAAATGTATCTTACGTTATCAACGTAAAAGTTGTTTTAGACAAGGATTAAAATCCCGATACGTGCAAATCGGTTGTACTCTACATGCCAAAGTTTCCCTCGTTGAAGAAATACTTAGGAGGTATAAATGCATGTGATAGTTCCGACATATATGCCGCCACATCTAATTTGCAACCCACTGGCCGCCACTGGTTAATTTCACAGTCTTCTCGTTTTATTTTTAATTTTTATTGCCTATATTATGTCGGGAGGTATTTTCTTTGTGTTTTGTTGTCGATAGTGGGAGACTGTGCTTCTAATATAGATAACCCCTTCCGGAGTTGGAGGAGCGCCGCTACCTCCCGGAATGTAGCAGGCTATACAACTACAGGTGCAATGACCATAGTAGTTGTCGCCCCCGGAAACAGTAAATAATCAAAAAATCAGTCTACTCCATTAGTGATGAACGATATTTTGATTGCCATCCGTCTTTAAAATGAGTTATAACATGATCGCCGAAGACGAATAAATAAAGCATTTCATATTTTCAACCACCGCAATAGGTCTTAAACTATGTCACCATTTTCTTCAATGCTTACAACGCTGTGCTTTTCCATTGCATAATTCAGGCGAGTATTTCTGAATTGAAACCACAATCGATTTTATCCACTCCATGTTGGTGTGCTCTGACGTCAGCACCAGAGCATCGTATTTCCACACATTTCCTCTATCCAACATTTACCTTTGTGGATGTTAGCTTTTGGACGACGCCACAAACAGAACGTATCAATTATCGAATATCTGCCAACCCTCTAATGGAGGCACCCATTTCGATAATCCCTCCACGCTCTTTCAGATGTCAATCAATCGGAGATATAGGGCACAGCAACAATTCCTATTGTGTTTGGAAAAACTACAATGAAATGAGAGAAATGTAAATTATTTTGCTAGCTGAAGTTCTGCGGCCTGCTCCATCTGATCGCTTTCTAATCTGTGCTATGGGCCTCGAGGGTCCATAACTTGCAATTTTAAAGACGTAAATTATTTAAGATAGAGATATTTGTATTGCATAAGATATTAATTTTAAAAAAAGTTTTCTGTGTATTGCTTTTTACATCAGTGTGTACCGTTTAGGTCGGTATCGTTCTAATCACTTTTATGTTATATAATTTTGCACACTACAAACTACTAAATGTATGAATTAAATATGAATATAAATATACAATTCTGTTTAAAGAATAAAATAATATCAAGTGCTGTGTCCGTTCTCCACATGCCAATAGTTGTTTGTTAAGTGTTGCATTGATCCGCTGAGCCAAAGCTGAGAAGCTTCCTTTTCTGTACCTGTACAATTAATGAAATTGTCCTCACTCACATTTCGCATATGTCGTCTTCCAAAATTTTTCAGCTTTTTCTACCCAGACTATGTTACGGAAAATATATAACCTCACGGTTCTCTGTTTTCCTACGTAATCTACGTGTTCGATGCAAAAGTAACTGCAGGATCAAGCAACATTTACGTTTTGTATTACAGAGCTTTTAAAATAAGATCGTCAATTGTTTGGTCTATTTGTCAAGACTTCCTAGATTTTATTTTTGAAAATTATCCAGCCTAAGTACGTAAGGTATTCACGATACCGCATCTGCAGTGAAGTCAGAACATACTCTGAATCTCTAAATTCTGAACGAGTCAATATACCAACTGATCCGCTAAGAGGTATCATTAACTGTGTTGGCAGCTGCTTGAAAAAATATTTCAAAGAGTTTTGGTGAGTTAATGGGATTCCAACTCGGAATTACGGGAATTGATGGAGAAATCATGGCATTTGTAGCATGAAAGCTATGCTGCAGTAGGGTGTGTTCTAATCAACATATGGCTTTATGAGTGAATCTATTATCGCAGAAAGCAACGTGAAATCGGTTGTCCGAATACCGCCGTGCGAGAATGTATCATGTTTCGAGCAGCGCTCATACTCCAATACAGCTGTTCTCCATGGGAGAGATGGCGCAGAATATCATAGGGAATTGGTGGATGCTCTTGGGATTAATGCCCTTCCTTACCGGACAGTCGCGAAAACGCAGGAGAGTTTCTGCGAGGACGCGTTGCAACGAATGATCAGCAACGCACGTGACGACTTGTAAATGTGCGGACCGATGTATCACGAGCGGTAATCGAGCTTCGGGCCTTTGGAACGGGCATGTAATGCTTTCGGATTGTGGTTAACTCGTATTTGCTAAAATGATTTGGAACTCGACTCTAGTACTGCCATTTCAAATACCTCAATAAATATGATATATAAAATTTTGGCGTGCCGCTAAATGTCCATACGCTTAGTTTATACTTATTTTCCTTTCATGTGTGTATTTCACATTTTTAAAGCGTGCTCGTATTCTCACAAACAAATGTTGCTATGACGTGTCATGTCATGTGTCTTTATGAGAAGCTATGTCACTATGACAGTCCCAACTCTCGAATATACACATATGTACGTTTGATATTTTTGATGCTCTATTTATTCTTCCAATATACTTCACAATGACATTTTACATTATTTTTCCTGATTCCTGAACATCTTCATCAAAGTTACGAAAATAATATCATTTTACCAACCTCAAATTTTAATTATATAAGTAAAGTGTAGAATCGCTAGGGAGCATTCTAAAATTTACTTCTGAGTTTAACGAATGTGCTTCGTAGAATTTTTACGTTAACTCTCTAATAATATTTCAAAATCCAGCACAGAAACAACAACCAAATCCCATCCAACACCAAGAGAGAGAATTAATGCGTTTCCCTGACTGCCAATGTTTCACTCACAAAGGATGTGTAACTAAAATTGAAGAGTGGCGGTGTGTTGCAGAGTGTATACGAATATAAAACGCCACGCGAAATCTCACCGAGCGCGCGTGAGTTAATCGGCCAAAATTCTTAAATGTTGAGCGCGCCCGCCGTGGATGGCTGATGGCGGCGGGGGCGGCGGAGGCGACGGCGCCCGCAGAGCCGCCAGCGCCGCGCTCTGTGAAACGAAAGCAATAAACGGAATCGGCGCGCGGGCGTTTCGCTTGGGGCGACGAGGGAGGCACATCATAATTCAAGCTCGCTGGTTTCCATTTAATCTACTCGCATCACCCCCCGGGGCGGCGGCCGCCGCCGTCACCACCATCACCGGGGGGAAGGGAACAGGCGCAGAGGGAGCGAGCCGGGGGCGGTCCCGAGTTGGCGTGGGGGCGTGTCGGGGTCGGGGCGCGGCGGGGACGGCATGAGGACGGCGGAATGGAGGTGGTGAGGGGGAGGCGACGGCTGTGCGAGTGGCGAGGGACACGCGGGGACGGCATGCGGGAGGAGGGCGAGAGGGGCGTGGCGGTGGCAGGGTGGCGTGACGGGCGGGCAGGGACGGGGCTGCGCGGGGTGGCGGGGTCGGTACGCTGGGAGCGGGATAGTGGCGGCGCGGTGCGAGCAGACGTGGGCGACGCGTACGCGGGGCGACGCGTAGGAGGGGGCGGCGCGGGGGCGGCGCGGGGGCGGCGCGGGGCGGCGCGGGGCGGCGCGGGGCGCGGGGCGCGCGGGGCGGCGCGGGGCGGCACGGGCGGCTCTGGGCGGCTCTGGGGGCGGCGCGGGGCGGCGCGGGGCGGCGCGGGGCGGGGCGGGGCGGGGCGGCGCGGGGGGGGGCGGGGCGGGGCGGCGCGGGGCGGCGCGGGGCGGCGCGGGGCGGCGCGGGGCGGCGCGGGGGCGGCGCGGGGCGGCGCGGGGGCGGCGCGGGGGCGGCGCGGGGGCGGCGCGGGCGGCGCGGGACGGACGCTGCGACGCTCGCGATGCGATGCAGGTTACGCGTGAGTCAGCGGAGGCGGCTCTCTGAAAAGAACGATTTGTTGGGCATTAATCTGCGTCGCTGGAAACAGCGATAGAGCTATTATCCATAACACACGACGCGCGGGAGGGCGGTGGAGCGCGCGACGGGGCGCCGCTGCGGGGGCGGCAGGGGGCGGAGGGGGAGGCGGAAGGGAGGCGCACTGGGGGAGAAAAGGGAGGAAGGGGGTGTTTACGGAAGCGGAACTTGAAAGCGTTATTCAAATATGGGCGGGGGGAAAGGTCAGCACGTCAGCAAGCAACGGGCTATCTCCGGCGTACCCCTTCCCGCGATGTACACGACTGAGTGACGGGTGCACAGACTGCAGTTATCGATGCAGGAGAAAGAGGGAAAAGGTCGAATAATAAATGTAAAGACCCTTACTGTACTTTAAGACCTTTATGTGGAAATTGTGTGGAATTACTGTAGATTAGCATGGTCGTCTAAAGTTACATTGATCTGTAATATCATTCAAATCAGAGGCAAGCAAAGGAAATGTTGATATTTATAATGTGTGGAGAGAGCAAAGATAATATGGGTTGTTTGTATATCACGATTTACTTAAAATTAATTAGTCGCCTGTAACACAGGAAGGCTAATATCGGGTTGATCGCTGACAAATATCGAAATTCTAAGTTGGACACGGACCGCGATTTCACGTCAACAGAATCGTCCAGATTTGTTCAGAAACTGTCTGAATGACGCACTCGGAATGGACTTAATTTTCTTTGAGTATTGAGATTTAATTGCAGAAATAAAACCGTGAAAGACCTTCGGGAGCCGTCGCGTCATTCATCTTAAAGAGCACTATGGTAGTCTGTCAGGCGAGTTTTTTATACTACATTACATGGTACATTGGGAAGTGAGGTACGCGATAAAACTGAGGCATGGTGATCTATAAAATCCGTACTTTTTGTTTTAACATTCCATTTTCTTTGCGTTTTCATAATTTTTCAGTAGATATAGTGAAGTCGGGAAGGTGATGGCTTTCAAAACAAGGTACGAAATCATTGATCGATAGATTAGTAATTCCGGACGCGTCAACTGTTACGGTCATTAGTGCCGTAAGAGTAGTGCATGTTTTGCCGTTGAAGGTGGCGGTGATCTTCCCCGCTGGAAGATGAAATATCACGTCGCCTTACGTCGGTTTGCAGGGATTTTCCCTAACCGAGTAATCTACCTACCAGCGTGGCAACGCCCCAGCCGAGAGAAGCTCTAAGTTCAAGACTGGTCTCCGGCAAGTGCGGTACTTTAGTGCATGTAATTATACGTCTGTGTCCGTAAAAGGTGACAATAGGACAAGAAAGAGGAAGGAAAGATCACGCGCGGCGCGTTATCCGTTTGCGAGGGTGCTGCTCCGCCATTTGCCTGGTATTATTCGGAGAAACCACGGAAAACCGATCAGAGCAACGGACAAAATATTTTGAATGCCAACAGATTGATATTTGCGTAAACAAAAAAGTAAATTAATCTATCTTCCCATGCGTTACTAATACTCATTGTGTTTATTTCATCAATGTTCGTTATGAGTAGATAATCAACATTATGCTGTAACACAATCTAAATTTTCGGAAGAGACCACAAACGAACGTTCAGTGAATTGTGAGAAAACTATAACAACTTCTAAAAATCTAGATATAAGCCAATAATTTATTTTCCAATCCTTATATCTCTGGCCATAAATGAATATTGTTTGTAGTATATTCATAGTCTATTCTTTTTTAAAAGTATATACCAGGACAAACTTTAGTGATGAATTATTTCGTAAACGATTTTTTTCATTTTATTTCACTAAAGGAACACAACAAAACAATATGAATGATTTACATGTAAAGGGCTGACACATCTCTTGATGTCTGCAGAAGGAAACTGTTCTTCCTGCTTCTCGTCAAAACGATGTTTTGTGTTCGCACGAACCGTTGCCAAGTTTCTTGTGACTTCAGAAGCTCACGAAATAGTCTGTGTCTACACGACCGGAATCTCTCCCGCTCGGAATAAATCTTCTTTCTATGAAAATTTACCTATTTCTCTCCATGTGCTGGAGGTTTTTCACATCATGCACCGCAATCTTTTCACGCGGATGTACCACACAAAAAAGGCAAGATGGATTATGTTAAACAAATTTCCAATGTCTTACAAAACTGTTAAACAAAAATTCAAAATAAAATTATTCATGTCTTCCGCACTGATGTGTTACAAAGTGTTACAATGTTTACAAAGTCTGTTCAATAAAAATACGGAATTGTTTTTAAAATCGAGTGTCATCTCTAGCATAGGTAGTATGCAAAATTTTTTGTTCCTCGGATAATACAGTGCGCCAGGAAACTTGCTCCGCATTGAAACGAATCAGTGACTTCTATCAAAAATTGCATTTATGTTCGCAGCAACCAGATCACTGGGAAACAAGTGAAGCAGACAACTTATCCAGCATGTTGTGATTGTGAGTTTACGTTTGTTACAAGCTGCAATTGCTACCAACATAATTTCTGTTACTATTACACTCATCAGCCAATGATGCTATTGCGGAGACATTTTACTAGTGTACGATATAATAAAAACAATATATTCTATAAAGTGTTAATTTTTTATTACCTGCCACTGTTCAATAACTCATATGCATTAGTTTAAATTTTAATCGACTCTCCTCCTTCATGATGTGTGATTAATGCCTCATCCCTCCTTATCTTTACTGCAGAATATATATTATCCTCACTATAAAAAATACCAAACAATACAATAAAAAATAACAGTATTCGTTACACAAACACAATAGAACAGCAAGAGAAACCGCCGTCCCCACGGCAGAATGTCCACACCTCTCCGGTTTCAGATTTTTGTCACCCACCAACGGCGCACTATGACGTCAGTAACCACCCCTGGCGCTAATGAAGCAGAAGCGGTGGCCACCCCTGGACATAATGAAGACTGATGACGAGCAGGGGCGACAGGGGCGCCGAGGGGTACGTGCGGGGGCGGATAGACGTGGCGGGGAGGGCGCGGAGGGGGTGCTGCGGGCCGGCGAGGGGCGGGGCCGGAGGGCCACGGCGGAGGACGTCGAGACCTGCGGGGTGGCGGGCCGTTCGCGAGAATTATGATTTATAACGCGCACGCCCGACTTGGCGACACAAACTTGTCGCGGCAAGTGGTGTCTGATTTTGAGCGGACTCCTCCTCGGAGGAGAGGCGGCGGAGGCGAGAGTGCAGGGAGGGGTGGGGCGGGGGTGGGGGTGGGGGGAAGACGGTGGAGATGCCGACGCCGACAGAGGGGTTTCGAGGAAATCGGATTCCTCTGACGCGATCTGGCGAGACGGCGACGAGCGTGGACGTACAGCGTTTCGACGCTGCTCCGATCCGCCTTCGCGGCCCCTCGACCAGACTGGCTGAGCGAGACGCGAGATACTCGCAAAATATCGGAGCGAAGAAGTGCGTACAACATGCTCCTGCTCAGATTACATAATAAACATACTCGCCACAAAAGTGGCGTCCTCTCATTCAACCAGACGACTTTATAGATTTTTCTGAATGAAAGTATTTACGAAAATATTTGTATGAATGAGTCATTTGATATTTCATTTGAGTCATTGGAGAATATGACATTTTACTCTTCTGAGTTTTGTCTCAAAACACGGATTTCTTTTAGCATATTGTTTTTCAATGATTTAAAAAAAGTCTTAATATTATTATGCTAGTTCTTACGTTCATACATTCATACTCGATGATGTGAAGAATCATTTCACGAAACTTTCTGTAACTATTTGCAACATTATTTTTAATATAATGTAATAAAAAAATTCCTTTAAAAAGTTGTTTCTAATATAATTGGACTATCTTATTTTTTTAATACTGATTTGAGACAATCATTGTTGGTGTTATTTATACCAACTTCATTTGAATATTATACGAACAACGTATCAATGTGTATAAATGATACGAGTATTATTCGTTAAACTGTTTATTATTGATGCAATTAAGTTATCTAGAAATTTTATAAATTTCGTTTAATTGATTTTGGTTGCCAAAGGTATTTTGTTAATGTAAGAATAGCACTGTGAACAGTTTAAATAATTGTGCGTCCCTAAAAAGTTCGCACTTTTTTATTATATTCAGGCCACAAAATATTAATTTATATTAATTGCTTTTCCAATTGTGTTTTATGACATTCAATATTGTGGATTGAGTAATTTATCAGAAATTACACGAACCAAATTACAGACTCAACAATTTTAGTGTTCACTTTGTCAACTAAATTATCATAAAAGCAGTAGTTTTTTAACTCCTGGAGTAAAAACGTGAAAAAAATTAGTTGCTCTTGTTACGCATAGTTGTCTTTACATTATCGCAGCTTATCTTAATATGCCAAATGTATAAATAACATTTAAAGCTGAGACGAACCAAAGACACGTCCCGTGAAATTCGTGCCTTCCCAATTCAGACATTTATCTTCCAAGCTTATTTTACAAACAGGTCGAACGTCATTTGAGATGTATCTTCTTCTAACTTATAAAAGAATAGGACCTAAGAAACTAGTCAAAGAATAAACGAAAACATAATTCTACATCCGACTTCGTAATATCGTTGTTTTCGATTTCTGCACTTCATTACTCCCTTTCCTTTGTATGATTGGTCACATTAAATCTAACAACCTTTTATATACAATTGGAGAATATACTGAGCATCAAAAAGGAAAATAATTTTGAATTAAACCTTGATATTTAATGCATTAGTTGACATTAGTAATGTGGATTTCTAAAAGACTAAATGTGCGTGTAACACGTTTGAAACCTCAGCTTCTTGATCAATGACCACCATCTCAATCATGTTTTTTGATCCAGTTTCCCTGATCCTTTGAACAAATGCTGATATGGTCCCTTGTTTTGCTTCTAAACATAAATGCAGCTAGACTCTCTACGCACGTTTTCTAGAGTTCAGTGGCGAATATAGATTTTCAAATAATCGCTCTCCGTGCTAGGAAGTGGATTCGTACACTTACGGCCAGACAAGGGATAATAACCTAAATCTGACGCTGATTTACCTTGGGAATCAATTATTACACGGAAGGGAATATTTTCTTAGCAGTTCCTTCCAAAAATGCTCGTTGCTACCTATATTCCTAGTTCAAATTAATGTAGTATACGAGTGAGGTTAGAGATCCTAGAGCTAGAGAATAGTGCACAGATTGCATTTCTCCCCATAGTAGGTCACACTGTTTTTAATTGTCTTTTATATTAAATTAATGAATAAAAATTATTTGCATATTGAATGTCAAAGTTCTTCCTTCTTTCTTTCTTTTCTTACCATTCTTCTTCTATACATTCTTTTCCTCTCATATATTTTCTTCTCTCTTCGGGCTTTACACCTATTATTTTCTTCCTTTTCTCTCCTCTATTATCGTCCTTGTTGGGCCACTCACGTACTCGCCAACCCTCTGCCCATAAAGAGCACCGCGCTCTCCGCTCTCAAACGCTTCGCCCGAAGCTTCCTTGCCCACCCACCGACCCCGCTCTGCAAAAAGAAGCTGCGAGGGTGAGTGAGGAACGTCACGGAGCCTTTTGGGGGAAGCGCGACGCCAGCTCGGAGCCTGCCGCCCCCTCCTGATCTGGGGCCTTCCCAACTCTGTCTTTCCTGTCGTCTACCCTCCGTCCTCATCTCCCACTCCGGCACTTTTCCCCTTCTGCTTTTTTTCCCCTTGCCCCCGGCCCTTCCTGTCCCCGACCCTTGCCTCTACAACCCTTAGGCCTTCCCCCGGTTGTCACCGGCCCTGCCGTGCCCTGGACTTACCACCTCCGGCCTCCCCCCTTCCCCTCTCCGGCCCTTGCCGTCTCCGGGCCCGGCCTTCCTTGGTTCCCCCCCGCCGCCCTTCCCCCCCCCCCCCCCCTTCCACTCCCCCACCTCCCTTTCCCCCCGGCCCTTTCTACTTCCGCCCCACCTACGACCCACTCCATCCTTGCCAGCCCTGGCCCTACCAATACCCGCACTTACCGAACCCGGCACCTGCCGACCCCACCGCCGGCGAGAACCTCCTTCCGCCAGCTGCCCCGATGGCTGCCTCTACCCGTGGCCCTGCGGCCGCCGTCGACACCCAACCCCGCCTGCGTTGCCACCCACTGCATCATCCTCCTCTGCCGACGGCGGCGGCACCGACATCTTTGCGCCCCTCCGCCGCCGCCGCCACCCCCGATGCCGGGCCCTCCCCACACTCCCACTGCCGCGCTTGTCAACGCTCCCAGCCGACAAGCCGGATTACGCGCAGCGTGCGTCATTTAGTTGCAACTTTTCAGATCTCCTCCCCACATTGTCAGACGGTTTAAGAGACTTTTCATCGTCCACTAATGAGCAGGCGAGGGAGCGCGTCAGAGAGCGGAGCGCGACAGAGAGCTCCGACGCTGCCAGCACACGCCGCGACTCGCGCACTGGTGAGTGAAATTTTTGCCCGCATTGACCGATGACAAGCTTTCCATTTCGCGCGTCTCCTAGTACAAAAAGTCAAAGAACGCATTATAGGAAAGAAGTAGCTACTGTTGCCCCGTGAGTTTTGTGTGAAGATTGCAACAGAGCGGAGAAAAATCAAGAGTATTTTGAACAGAATGCTACTGGGAAGAAAAGTGTTAGCCATGGGTGGTAACAGCCTATAAATTCATTAGGTTTCAAGTTTATTAATATAAAAGAGGTGTCTATTTTAGAAAGACAAAGAAAGGATATTTATAGCCGAGATATTATTCAAAATCGATTAAAATAGATGATAATTCAAATATTTTCTGCTCACTAAGGACATCGAGAGCTACTTCATAAGGCTTAAAGATATTAAGGACCTACGTTATACGGCGCTTAAATATTCTATACTTTTGAAAACCAATCTGCAGTTAAAAAAGGCAAAATAAAGAACAAAACAATCATTGATACACAAAATTTATAAAAACAACTCTTACTGCACACATTAATGTAGACAAAATAAATCAGAAATTAAAGAAACTCTGTTAAATACACTGGCTTATTAGTCCACAAAAATAAGCAAATGAATGTGTCTAAATATTACACAAACAAAGACAAAGGAAAGTAAGATAAAGACGCAAAAAAGATTTTTGCCTTCATTTAGTGCTGCAGGACACAAGGGAGTTTCCGTGACGATATCGACGCTGCCGTTATTGCCGTCGGAAAGCTTAAAAGCCTCATCGTGGTATCTCCCTCCGATCTTCATCGTCGCTTCCCATTTCCAGGCGGCTCGGCTCCCTTTCACCCTCTAGTGCCCAGGAGCACAAAGTCATCACATCGATTTCCTGGCTTCCGGCGGCCGGGAGCGGTCGCGCTAAACGTGCAGCGGGGGTTCATTTCCGACGCACGTCGCCACCCCGCGCCCCCACCCCTCACCCTCATGCGCCCTCATCCCTTCCTCGGCAACGTGCTTCTCTCCTCGTGCTTTGCTATTCCAACCTCCCCTCATCGCCTCTCTCCTTCAATAGACGTTTTCTCTTCGTATGAAAATAGCCCTTATACGTACACTTTTATTTCAAAATGACAATGAAAAGGAAATGTTTTAAAATATCTATGATGACCCAACTAAAATTGCCCCTTTGAAATATTTTCTGGATCAGCCCCCTGAATATATGTATTACCATTATCCCCTTTCAGGTTTTGGCATCTCTAACACACTCTTTCTCATGCAAACATCCCCTTTCTCCAATTAATTCTTTGGTGAATGATTTCCATTAAGGATTCATATCATTATCGATGTCTGATATTTTCGTTTGGCCGTACTCATATTTCTTCTATGTGTACTTAAAGGACGCGACGCGGGGCGGAGTGGAGCCATGCGGCAGGGTTAGAAAACGGCAGAATACATACTACACGACGTGAGGCGAAACTGTGCAGCCAGTAAGAAAATTGTGTTTTTGCATAAAATCGACATTAAATTCCAGCAAATACGAATACTTATGAGTGAATCACACCCAAACAAACGCAAACTACCCGAATGCGAATTTTTTAGTTAAAACATGTATGAATGTTAAAAAATGTCTGCTTCCTTGTTGAATTTATCGTCCTTGTTACTTATTCCTATATCTTGTTTATAACTTCTCTATTAAGGTGGTGTTAATGTTTAGATTGTTATACAGGGGCTCTAGAAGACTGTTCATTCAGCACAAGTTCATCCATTGACCTGGTCGCGTGTATTTGTCTTGTCGAGGGAAAAAATTAAAGAAAAATATTGGTGCGATTTTTGAGAAGATTTTTTAATATGTAGTATTAACTTCATGTAAAAATTACGCAAAAATGACTCGTTTAAAAAATATACATGACCATTTTTAACAATCCAATTTCTTAGATCATATTTCATTTAAAACCAAAATCTTTATCTTCTATACAGTACTTCTGCAATTAATTTTTCGCATACTTCCAAAATAAATTTTTGCATAGTACGAAAACGGGACTAGCTCACTTTCTTATCGTCCTTTGATTCATATGAGAAAAGAAATAACGTACTTCATGAAACGTATCCCCAAAATGAAAAGATGGTACACACTCACAGGCTTCGAATTGCTTCAGGTTAATAATTGTGGAACATCAATTTTGGAGAAAATTATCTGAAGTTTCGGCGCTAGTATTGATCAGAGACGTATGGACAGATGGAGGAATAGACAGAGAAACGTAAAGACGGACGTCTTGTCGTCAATCAATTTTTCGATATGAGGGTTCCACAAAACATGGATTCAATCTGAATAACGTGTTATACTGCGGTTTTTTCAAAGCTGCCTGAGACAGTTTATCAGCTATTATGGTGTCATTGAATCGGGACCTTACTCATCACTACAGTAACGTCACGATGGTGGCGTATCCGAGTGGATGACAGTGTAACAGCTGATTTTGGTCACAGGCAGCCAGAAATAAATCGAATTAATTTACTACATATATGAACAAGATTTAACCACTTTCTCGTTTCCAGGGCTCGGTGATAATTTTTTCTGTGGAAAAATAGCTGATACCCGACGAACGATTACAATACTTTTTCTTCTACGAAGTAATAGACGATAAAGTGACAGAGAGACAGAGAGAGAGACAGAGAGAACAGAGAGAGACAGAGAGACAGAGAGAGACAGAGAGAGACAGAGAGAGACAGAGAGAGACAGAGAGAGACAGAGAGAGACAGAGAGAGACAGAGAGACAGAGAGAGACAGAGAGAGACAGAGAGAGACAGAGAGAGACAGAGAGAGAAGAGAGAGACAGAGAGAGACAGAGAGAGAGAGACAGAGAGAGACAGAGAGAGAGAGAGAGACAGAGAGAGAGAGAGAGAGACAGAGAGAGACAGAGAGAGAGAGAAGAGAGAAAAGAGAGAGAGAGAGAGAGAGAGAGAGAGAGAGAGAGACAAAAGGGGGCGTCACGCCTTGGCCGTCACCACGCTGACTCATCTTCGCGCCGCGTGCCGCTGCCTCCGCCCCCGCCCGCCTTCCCCTCGCCGCCTCGCAGCAGGCGGAGGGAGGGCGCTGGTCCCCAGCGGAGCCCCACGGGCTTCGCGGGTTGTCGACAGACAGCTCCCTGCCGTCGGCGATCTCACAGGGATCGGAGGTCGCCGGAGGGAAATGGGTCACCCAGCAACATCGGTGGTGGGGGAGGGGGTGCTTAAAGTAAATACCTCAAATTAATACCAATAACCAGCTCCCGGGTAGCTAGCTCATCGTTGCGATGTTTGCGACGTTTTGGGAGGTTTGGACTCTGGGGAACAGTAAGGACTCGGAAGCGAACGTTCAATTTATAGTTCAAAAAATTAATCTATGGGAAATGGAATTTCGATTTTTATAAGACAAGTGGTATGGTCATGGAACCCAGTGTGAATATGTATGTATTTGGCATTTTGGGTCAACTGCCCGTCTTTGCTGGCTAGCTAACGGTGTCACCTATGCATGGACCTGGTTTAATTCCCACGATTGGTGGGTAGGAGAGACATGTGGCGAACATGACATATTCCCTACCCAGTCTGAGTTAAAGCACATTTTTTTCAATCTATCGGTTAGAGTGTTACGTGTTAACAGCCGGAAGTTTCAAAAGCATTAATTTTTTACCATACAAAAAATAGTAAATATGTTTTATGGATCTCAACATTAACTAAATGATTCCTTAGAGACAGTTCCATATAAAATTATGCTTATAATGTTTCTCAGCTTTGTTTCCCCATTAGATTATTCCAAAGAAAGACAAAGTCAAAAAAGATTTCATTCCAGATACAAGGGTGAACAAGAAAGAAAGTTTTCCAACTAGACTAAAGAAGTTGTAATCCGATTTCAGAGTATTCCCAAACATATTTTTCTTTCATCACTATGATGTACGAGCGAAATCGGTTTACAGAGAAGGATATTCTAAGAAGAAGAGACAAAGCTTCACAGTGCTAAAAGGATCATCAAATTTGTTGCCTCCTCGTGCAAAAATAAAGTCGTTTGGGGTTGTTGGAGCTTCAGTGTGCACGACTGGGTCGTTTCAATCAGCGCCCAAGCGTTGCTTGGAAATCCCTCCGGCCACGCGCGACCGTCCTCTGCGAAAGCCGCATTTTCAATTCCGGGCCGTAAACGCGTTACGGGGACCTGACGCCCGGACACGCCTCGTGTCAATTTACGACCCCGAACGGGCGGTTTCGCTGAATTATTTCAACTCAATACATATTAATTTCCACGAAGCACGGAGCGTCCCCGACACCCCCATTTTGATTTACAAGTCCATGGTAAAAACGCGAGCCCCGGATGGGACGGAATCCATCATTTCAAATTTCTTTGTAGGCTGTATCAATACTTACTACCATTGTTACCGTTTGCATAATCTTGACCTCCTCTCCCAGATACGAACTGCAATTTCAGTTCCCTATTACATTTCATTTTTTCTATTGTTTCCCCATCATCTTCAATTATTTTCCTGTTTTATATCTCTCATCGTTTTAGTAAAACTATCTTCACATTCTGGAACGTTATCAGTTCAAATGAATTTTACCATTTCGTAAGTTCATTTTCCTAGTCATCATACCTTTTATACAGATGATATCGATTTCCTGAACTATAAAAGGAAGCTACATTGTTTCGCAAATATTACAATCAAGAGCAACAACACAAGCTACTGACCGATCGTTTGCGCCTGTAGAGGTCCTATTCCAAACCCGCAGCGATCCCATTCTTCCATTCTCGCCCCCCCCCCGCCATTCCCCGCCCGCCCTTCCCCACGCGTCCACGGCGACCCATCAGCGCGGACGCAAACGGCGCATTCCCTCGTCAATGGTTTTCAAAGCCCCGCGGCATCGCAAACGGCAGCGAAAATCTGACTTAAGCCCGTGGGCAGCGGCGCAGGCACGCGGAGGAGGGCGGAGGCCGTCGCTGCCGCCGTCGCCGCCCGCGCGCAGGGCGATCCCCCTTAACAAGTTTGCCGGGCCCCGCAATAAGAGAAAACGACCGCCCGCGCGGACGCATCGCCGCCTCATAAATATCGTATAAAGCGGCCCTCCGCGGTGGTGGCGCGGCGGTGGCGCCCGCCCGGCGGGAGGAGGGCGCTTGTCAGCCGGAAGCGGAGGGGTATTGACCCCGCGCGGGGCCAGGCGCCCGCCGAAGCACGGCGGCGTCTTGTGTGGGTGGGGCGGGCCGTCGCGACGCCACGATGGCGCGGCCCGGGGCGCCGTCGCGCCGCGCCGCGCCGGGACGCCGGCTGCGCGGCCGCCGTCGCGGGGCGGTGGGCGCCGGGAGCGAAGTGGATTGTACACACTTTCCCGCGGAGATTCTGGGCGTCGTTGTCCGCGCCCTAGCTCTGTCTCCCTCACGTCCCCTCTGTGCCCCTGCTGCCAACTATCATCCTCTCCCTCCCTCCGTCGCTCGGCGCGTGACGTCCTCTCGCTCCTCCTCGCGCGTCCTCCCCCCGTCTCCCCGCGAACTGCACCCCTCGCTGCTTCTCGCCGTCTTTCTCGCTTCCCTCCCAAAAATAAGATAAATAGTGAGGAGACGGCCGGAGTTTTCAGTGATGTGTTCTTTCCGGTTGAGTGCAGTCTTTGGCGTCTCTTTCTCTAGCTCACGTCCCGTGCCCCGCCACACGCCTTCCCCTCCGCGCCCGCCCCGCCCTGCGCCACGCGGCGCGGTGCCTGCCGGAAAGCCTCATCATTCATCCGGTCGCAGTGCGGGTGGGAGGGGGCGGCGCGGGGGCGAGGCTGTCGCCAACGACGGTCGCCGCGACGGCGACGGCGGATGGGCCTTCGGACGCTTAGGTGACGTTGCATTGGAAAGGGACGACATGAAGGCTATTTTTAGCCGCATTCTGTGCTGTTCTGTACCGGAAACAAAAAACGAATGGAGAAAATCTTTGTTTTGTTTTCAAAATGAGCCCGGTTTTTATTGAGGCAAACATTTATTTTCTATTCCGGCACTCAATGAAACAAAACTCCAAAAAGGGAACATATTATGAAAATGTACCATTATTTTCCATAAATAATTACTTATCAATCTCTTACCAACCACAATCCCTGACATATTTACATTAGTGGACTTCAAGGTTGACTGGTTTTTTTAATATTCTTTTCTTTTTATATGTAGTATGTGAAAGAACATTACTTCAGAACGTGTTTTCTATTGAGGTAGAATACAATATTATGATAAATCAGGCAGAGCCAGGGATGTATAACAACCTAATCAGAAATAAAATTCGTAGACCCCTAATTCAATGAAATGATAATAAGTGCATTTACTCAAAATTTATTCTATTTGCCTGCGAAGATAGTCGAAATTTTTTAGTCGAAGTATGCTTGGTCCGTGATGTCAGAAAGTTGATCTTGCAGAAAAGGAGGACGACCGATATGTGCTCATTACACAAATATTTCATACGATGCAAAAATTTTAAAAGGATTATAAGATAAAATGGATAACAATTTGTAATATTAGACTGGATACTCGTGCTCCAAGGCCTCCAGCTGTCCATTTTGCACGCGTTCCTAGTAACCTGCCAGTTAATTAATGACCCTGTGTAGCAAGGTTCACTATTAACAGACGGTGAGCTGAAGAAAAAATCACCGGGACGATAACATGCGGAAGATGATTAATGGTGTTGTCTTCCATTTGGAAAGTGACATAATATATTCTCGTCACTACTTTCACATGTTTCTATCCAAATGCGTCTTCCCCGAGGTCAGTCGTGTCATAAACCATGTATGTATGTACTTTGGCACAACAGCTCTTTACGAGCAAAGACCTACCAGCTTTCAAATAACTTTTTGGATTTCTGATATATTAGTCTCTTCAAATTTGGAAAAGCCATTACGTTCAAGAAGAAAATGTGAATAAATGGACAAATAAAACTAATATAAAGGAATTAAAGAAAGAACGAACATATTAACACGAATTTTTTTTTACCAAGACGCAAATAAACAATTCGGCGATACATTCTGAATCATAAATCATACTATCATTGTCAACTATAAAATCAATAGCGAAGAAGAAAATGTCTAAGCGAGAATAACAAAGAAAAACATGTGTGCGTGGGATGGCTGGGGACAACTTTAAACTCAATCGCCTGGTGAAATAAGCGTTGCAGACAAAGCCAGTTGTTAATAATAACTTCTGTCAAAAATCACATCTTCGTGCCAAAAAATATTATTTAAATAAAGTCATCATGAGAAGATACATTCAATAAAAATTGAAGATAACAGGCCAAGACTAATAATGGTGTTCCTCATTCAAAATTGTGAATAATGAAATTATGTATGCAGTTATAAAATTAATAACATACAGTGTTGACAATAGAATTATTCAAACTAAAAACATAGACTACAAACCAACTATTCAGCAAAGCCGTAGTATCACAACCAATTTTTACGACTTTCGGAGATATCGTTTCGTAAATTTAAGCACGTGTCATTTTAAAAATCTTACATACAACTTAATTTTATTGAAATGCAAAGGTACAGAATGCAGTGTCTCTCACTCAATATAATTAAAGAATAAAATATTAAACAAATGCCCCTGATGTTCACTGATGGAGCGGCGGGGACGGCGGGGCGGCGGAGGTGTCGTGGGCGGCGGAGTGGCGTGGGCAGCGGGGGAGGCTGGGCGGCGGGGCGCTGGCGGCGGGCGGAGGAGGCGGCGGAGGTGGTGGGGCGGCGTGGGCGGCGTGGGTGGAGGAGGCGGAGGAGGTGGTGGGGGCGGCGTGGGCAGCGTGGGCGGCGGGGCGGCGTGGGCGGCGGGCAGCGGCGGAGGCGGCGGGCGACGTGGGCGGCGTGAGCGACGGGGGCGGTGGAGGCGGCGGGCGGCGGGGCGACGTGGGCGGCGGGGCGGCGGGGCGGCGTGGGCGGCGTGGGCGACGGGGCGGCGTGGGCGGCGTGGGCGGCGGGCGGCGTGGGTTGCGGGGGCGGCGGGGCGGTGGAGGCGGCGGGCGGCGGGGCGACGTGGGCGGCGTGGGCGGCAGGCGGCGGGGCGGCGGGGCGACGTGGGCGGCGTGGGCGGCGGGGGCGGCGGAGGCGGCGGGCGGCGGGGTCGGCGGGGGCGGCGGGGGCGGCAGCGGCTGCGGGGGCTGTGTCCCGGTCTGGATGGTAATGTGCGGGGGAGCGTAATGGTGTTGATTAAGAGATTGAGGAGCGGCCCCATAATGTACAGGGTTTATACCGCCGCACGCGCTCGCTTTAGACGGCCCGCGGGCAGCTGACAGGCTCCCGCTCCCATGCCCGTCCTCGCCCTCTGTCGCGCTTCTCGCCGCGCCGCGCCGTGTCCACCCGGCCACGCGCCTGCTCTCGCGGCGCGCGAGGATCCACAGACCAAACACGTTGCAGCGGCCCGTCAATCGATGGCTTTCCGATGAAAGGGAACGGCAACGCTTCGACAGTCCCAAGCGAGCGTCGATTTCCTGACCCTTCCACTTTCCCGCACACGCTCGCATTCAAGTCGTTCTGTGAGGGTAGTTTTGCATTTATTTATTTCGTGGTTGTGACATGTGCACGATCTATCAAGGCAATCGCAAAACAGTGATAAGAGAAATCAATATCTTTTATTTGTTTTTTCCCATTTGGTTTCCATGAACATTCAGATCCTTATCATACCTATGTTTCAGTTTAAAAAAATCTGCTGTCGTAGAACTCCGTGTCTTGTGTGCGGAGAGGAATGCAAACAGCGCTTTACAAATAGCGCTTTGCAAAACAAAATATAATACGCTAAGGATGGATGACGGTTTTTGACAATTTGTAAGAAACCATGGACACAAAAACCTGTAAGTGTTCCACAATTGGATAGGGAATTACTCCCCAGTCCTGCACTGCAAGACGACCGAGTTTTGACACGACGGGTGAGTTTGCTGGCGGGGGCTGGTGAAGGACATGCGGTGGACCGGTGAGGCCCGAGATATGTGTCTTCTACGGGTTTCTACAAAATGAGACCTTTTTCAAGCCTGCTTTACATGTTTGATGGTTTAGCTTCTCTGGCGCACGTACTCGGTAACGTGGGTTCTCAGATACGAGCCGTAACTCAAAATATAATAAAAATTAATTAGAATGAATAGAGAAAGAAATAATATTGCACATTAAAATTAAAGTGATCTGTGCAATATAATCTTAGTATTATTAGAATATTTACTCAATTACAACACCGGGTGCAGACTGTTGTAACGCTCAGTTCAGGGGTCGGTCATTCGAAGTAAGGATCTAGTTTATAGTTTTTTCATTTCACATGAGTAGTAATGGATGCTTACTTACCTGCATCTACTTCTTAAACACGATTTACCTACAAGATTTACCCTAGGGCTCCACAATCCGATTTTAGTATCACAATCGCCTATTTCTATCGCAACATTTCAATACTTTCTATTTATTACATACATAATAAGATGAGAAAGTAAAAACAGCACCAGTGACCACTTAAAACGAAGACTATTCATTTGAATCAATAGTAAAATAACAATATTTTGTAATTCTAAAACGCTTATTTATTAGATACGTCTAATAGAATACTTGATAAGCACGTTTATATAGAATTTCTAACAACAACAGAACGAGAACGACATTTAAATATTTTGTTTCCACGACACAATATTAATGGAAATTTACAGTTCTGTATAAATTCTCTCGCATTTTTAAACTGGCATTTATTTTGACGAACCGACGTGGTCGAGCGCAAGGTGCGCAGCTGGAACGCGTTAATTAAAGCGACCGCACCACCCAGGGGAACCACCTTGCCGTCGCTCTCCTAGTGAGCGGGGGCGGGGCGGGGGCGGGGCGGGGGCGGGGCGGGGGGGGGGGGGGGGGGGGGTGGCGGAGGTCGGGGCGGCGGGGGGGGGGGTGCAGGTTGCTGAGGTGACGGGGGGGGGGGGGGGGCGGGCGGAGAGCTGCGGGTGGGCGTCAGTGCGAATCACTGCTCGCGTCCCGGCGAGCGCGCGTGTGCGGGCGGGGCCGATGCTATCGCCGGCCGCACGCGATGTTATGATACAAGGAAACGCTCTCTGTCCGGCAGCCGCCACCGCCACCTTCCACCACCCCTGCCCCGGCCCCGCCCCCGCTTCCAGCCCCGACAAGCCCCCTCCCCTCGGCCTGCCACCCCACCATGAATGCAAGGCCACCCCTGCTCCTCACCCTACGTCCTACCCGCTGTTAAGCGAGGTGTTGTGAATAGGTTTCCTTTGCTGCTAACGTTACCCACAGTGAACTGTTGGGCGAGGGAGGTACGCTGATAGCGTACCGATTACTCTCTGCTTTCAGCGCCCGAAATAGTTCCCTTGAAGGAAGTATTCCATGAATGGACCAAGTAGTGAATGGAGGAAGATATATTTAACTTTATCCGTATATTTCTGAGAAACTCGTTGCGGAGGATGCAAAATCAAGAATCGAAGTACTTCATCACTCAACATAAAAATATTTATCAAACATACAGTATCACGACAAAAATTTGATTATTTCATTTTCATGGACGTTCTCGTTTGTGACGCTTTTTACAACAATGTAATACAGGGAATATTTATATTTTGCAGACAATAAATTCAATACTAGATAATAATATAATATTGTAAAAATGTTTAAGATGTAAATTTTAATTCTCATGATACGAGATTGTTGCGGCCAAACATGTATAAAAACATTCTAACCACTAATAAAAAATAGAACGCCAACATTCTCATATCAGTACATCAAAATTGCTTTCTTTATTTCCTGAGATCAAAAATATTTTCAAAACAACTATCACTGTCCTCTGACAATAGTATAACGTTGTAACCAACTTGGGATACAAAAACAGTGCATACACTTTCGCAAAATTTCCAATTTTTGCAATTTTAGTTCATTCAAAGAGTTCAAAGGAAATCAGACCTGCACCAGTCTTTTAAGCATTCCTTGTTTTATCCGTGGGAAAAAAATTGAAGAAAAATTTGATTTGAGAGAAACGTTTTTAGAGTATGTGTCTCTTATTATTTTCATTAACTTCAAACCAAAATTACGTGAAAACTACTTGTTTTTCAAAAAGTTCTGCATGATCGTTTATAAAGATTGATTTTTAAAGAAGATTTTCAGACAAACTTCTCTAACTTCAATATTGTACTTTGCAATATTAACTTTTTGCAATTTTCGATTGATTGATTGATTTTTGAGTGTTTCCGGGCACGTCAACTGCTTTGGTCATTATTCCCTTTAGTGTAGTGCATGTTTTTCTCGCGAGACGGCGGTGATCTTCCCCCGCTGAATGGCGAGATCCGGCACCGACCTACCGTCGTCTAGTGGGCTTTCCCCCTAACAAGGACTCTCCCACCAGCGGGGCACCGCCCCAGCCGGGACAAGCTTTAAGCTCCCGACTGGTCTCCCGGCATGTGTGGTAGTGTGGTGCATGTTAGTGTAAGTGTGTGTGTAAGAGGAGAGGATAGGACAAGGAAGAGGAAGAACAGATCGCGCGCGGTCCGTGGCCCGTTTGGTAGGGTACTGCTCCGGCATTCGCCTGGTGTTGATCGGAGAAACCACGAAAACTACCGATCAGAGCAGCCGGCCGCTAGAATTCTCCTCCAGGCAGCGACTGAATTCGACCTAGCTGAAAAGCTAGTGTCGAAAATCCTGCCGCCGTCAGGACTCGAACCTAGGTCCCCCGGTCAGAGGCGCTGCAGTGACATCAGTTGATGCATGTACCGCTCCCGGTACAATTTTCGAAAACATAAGGTTCCTTGTAAATGGTATTAGCACCAATTGTTACACTGTCATTTGATATATACGTCGAGAAAATTTATATAATAAATTTGGAACCGTTTTAAAAAAAAGTTGAAAAATTGCCTACATTTTATTCAAAATTATGCGAAAATTACACATATTTTCGAAAAATTATACATGACTTTTTCAATATCTGTCTTTAAACAACGCACTTCATAAGTGAAAAAAATCATTATCTTCAATATTGTAGTTGTAGGAAGAAGCCGAAAGAAGTTTTAAACTTGTGCAATTTTCGAAAATTTTAAGATTTTAACAGTTAGACCTGCGCTAGATCTATAAATAAAGTCACTTTTCAAAATATTGATAGTTTTTTCATGATGTTGCATGAAATGTAGGCAATTTGAAAATAGGGTTTTCTTAAAATCAGCTGCAAATTGTTTCTTTCAATATTTCTTTCCAGTAGAGCAATATATTTTTATGAAAAGGGCGCAGGTCTAATTTTCAGTAAACTATCCTTATTTTCTAAAATTGCTAAAGTTTACATCTCTTGGCATCAACAATATTGATGATACAGATTTTTTCCTTAATAAAATCTGCCCTTCAAAATTAGATCGTGTAAACTTTTTCTGAAAATATGAATAATTCCGCGTACTTTTGAGGGACATATAACAATAATGCAAGAAAATATGTGTTGTAGCAATGCTAGTGAGATTTCTCGACGCTAGTAACTATATAATTGTTGGCGTCGTACAGCAGTGAAACGTTTTTACAATTGTACATGTTTATTTCGCTTAATAAGAACGAAAATTATACAATGACGATATTTTATTCTAAATTTTTCGACGATAATAATGATTCTGAGTTTATTCTCCCGATAATATTGTTTTTCAGTTTAACTTTCGACTCTTCTTTATCCACCATTCTCTGTCTCTTTCTCCGACAGACTTCTTCAAACGTTCAGTTACTACATTTATATGGACTATTTTTATTTATGCTATTATTAGCATGTGCATGATGAAAGTGCAATGGTATTCTACAGGAAGAGTAAGTCTGTCAAGACAAGAGAATTTCGGAGTGAGGAAATGCGTTGAGGGAAAGGAGGAAGTTTAGCCTTCTGAGTTGCTTCTGGAGAATGGAAATCTGGATTGGACCAACGACAATGTAAAAGGAATGAGACGGAATGAAGAGAAGGATGAACGTAAAACCATTCAGCAAGTAAATTTCGCAGAGTGCTTCGACTATGACTGATGCACATACTCAAATTGAAGTTAAATCGATTAAATGACTGCTGTTTCCGAGCACGACAACTGCTATGCTCAATGGACCTGTTCGTGTGTAGTGAATGGTTTTTGCCCGGAAATGGCGGTGTTCCTCCCCCGCTGGCTTCTGAAATCATAGCCGATCCACACGTCAGCTAGAGGGTGAATTACTCTCCCAGCTACCTCCCCTAGCTGGACACCGCCCCATCGAAACAAGCTCTATGCTCCCGACTGGTCTCCCACATAGTGGTAGTGTAGTGTATGTTTAAGCAAAGGGAGAGGATAACACAAACAAAAGGAAGGAAAGATCGCGCGCGGTGCGTGGCCCGTCTGTTTGGACCTGGACCACTACTACACATGTGAAACCAGTCGGGAGCTTAGAGCTTGTCCCCGCTGATAAAAGATACCTGGATGGGAAAACACAGGAAGCCGACGTTTAGGTCGGCGTCGGATCTCACCATCCAGCGGAGTGAAAACACTGCCACTCTCCGTGATAAAATCACGCACTACATTGACGGAACTCATGACAACAACCATTGATGCGCCGAGAATAATGAGTCAATCAACTGGGCGCCTAGGAGCTGCGGAGGAATCGCGGGCTCCTGACACAGCCGTGGAGTCAGCGGCCGATAGGGCGCGGCGTGGCAGGGCGTGGAGCGGCGCGGGGCTGAGAGGGGCGGCTGCGCGGCGCTAAGTCCTTTCCGCGAAGAGAGACTTGCTGAACGCCGCAAGGGAGGATATCGGTCGCCGCCGTGGCAAACACTCCGACGCTGGAGTTTATCGCTCCCGCGAGAGCCGCTCGTCCGCGTGTATTGCACGTGTTTTTTGTTTTGGGTGAATTCTGCGCCGTCGTTGGCTCCATAGCCCGGCTTCTTTTTCGCATCCTTCGCTTGTACGTTCAAAGACAGAAGTGAAACGGATTGTTTGAAATTTTACGAGAGATTGATGGGCGATGATTACGGAGGGATTCCGTTTATTTATTTGTGCCTACGAAATAGTTTTGTATTATTTCAGATGCTGATGGATTTTATCCTGTCTTTACATAGTCTATTAAATTTTAAATTGAAGTTATAAACATCTTTTGTGTTTATAACAATATGACACGTTGTGATTAAAAGCATGCATAAAAAATTATAACGAATATCTTTTCAAAACACATATTTATTAATTATACCATTTTTTACGATATTTTTCTCCTAATAACCATTTTCCGTTATTTCCCATGAAATGTGTAGTAAATTTCATTTATCACAAGCAATTATCAAAGAATAAAACTTTCTTCGATTACATCATAGCAAAAAGTTATTCTTTCGTTTCTTATACACCACGTCAAACGTATGGTTTTTCGTTACTCTAAATTGTTTCATAGAAGTATTTTAGGCATAATACGTTTCGTCTCTATTGTGAACGCATTTGCGTGTTTGAAAAAGCATGAAATTATTTATAACGGTAAATAATTTATCAGTAGAAATAATGGCATTATGTTCTTTGTATTATTTATTGTGTAATTCCTCACGTTAAAGAGTTCAAAACATTTTCAAATCCGAAAATGTTCATTTCATACTGAAGTGTCATTCATTCTGTTCGTAATATCTTCGGCTAGAAGCTTAGCAAACGGGTGAAACGTTTCCCTACGTCCATCCACTCCTCCTAATGCGTTCGACCGCGGTCTTTGTCTTCATCCGCGCGTTGGGCCATCTCAGCCGCGCGCCACGGCGCACAGGACACGTACGGAACGCTTTGCCCAGTACTCCACCAACTATTGACGCCATGCGTGCAAAAAGCCACCCGACGAAAGCCATTTCCGCAAAGAGCTCGGTAACAAGAATGCCATTAGTCCCTGCGCGCCCGCTGTGCCGAGACAAATGACCACAAATTTGTTAAGTGGCTGCGTGGCCCCGGCGCGGCGGGACCGTGGTGGGCGGAGAGGGGGGCCCTTGCTAGACGGAGGGGGAGTGACAGGAGGACCGGGCCGTCACGGGGGAGGGAGGGGAGGGGAGGGGAGGGGGCGTGGCGGACCGAAGGGAGGCTCACACGGAGGAGGTTGGACCGTTGGTAATATATTACGCTTGGTAGGCCACTGCAACGAGCTGTTTCAATAATTAAACAGCGTTTCGCACCGGGCTGTTACCCCTTTCTGCCCCGCCTCTCCGCGCGCCGACACGCTCAGTCCCTTCCCCTCCCCTTCCCCTACTCCTCCGCTCCCCGCACCCTGCGCGCAGTTCCCTCATCTCCCCCCATCAGCACGTCCCAGCGCTTCTCCCCCGCTCCCGGCCCTCGCTTCTGCGCTCGCCCCCTCTCCCCCCGGTTTAATTGTCGGGAGAGTCGACATTTCAATTAAGCAAATGCTCGGTGACGCCCGCCGCCACACACTTCAAAACTGAAAGTTAATCACTGATGATGCAGGTTTCAGCACGGATTAGGTTCCATACATCTTCCGCACAATTGCGCGGGCGTCGCGATGCGATGATGGCGCGCCGAGCGGCGAGTGCCGGTACTCGGCGAGTTCGTTGCCGCCATGGCGGTGACACGGTCTGCTTGGGGCGTGCTGGACGGTGAACAGGAATAGAAGTGGGATCAATGCGCGTGCTGATACACATCGCCCTACAAACAAACGCCATTTTGAATTATCTTTCTTCCTATAAGAAAGGAAAGCTAAAAGTCCAGCTTCAGAAATCGTGGTTCTGTATATTACCATACCACCTGAACAGTTAACTTAATTTAGCGTATTTTTCCTGCGTCATTCAATACAATATACCTCGAATACTCGTACGTTAGTTTACAACTATGTTCGTGGCTTATATTCATTTTATTATGCATCAATGCGTTCTTGAGTTGTACTGACCGGAGAAACACATAACTGAGATCACCATATGAATATTCTACTCTCACGTGATACCCGTTCCTCCCCGAACTCTTTAATATTTATTTTCAGGGAATAGTTATTAACGAGATGGGACTCAATGTGGCGCAGAATAACATTAAATCACACTGTTGAAAGGAATTTCAATCTTTCTCTTGCCTCACTAAACTGCCTTTTTTGTTTGATTATGAAATAAAGGAAAAAGTATGATAATACTCTCCAAAGATTGCTTTGCAAAGATTGCAGAGTCCTGCAAAGATTGCAGGGCAGGGAAAAAAACAAATTGGAACTGCTCAAAAGTTTCATATTCTTTAACTTCTGATAACTTGATAATAAAATAAGAAATTGAAAAAGAATTTACTTCTCTACACTTTTCACGGAGGATATTTCTCGAAAACTGAAGACTGATATACTAGAAAGCTAGAAGTTAGTTGACAAACATGAAGCAATAAACATATTTTCAAAAAAAACTGCGATTTTCGTAAGCACATAATGCAAAGCTATGGGAAAAATTAATTTTAAAACAGCTTTTATCAACTTTTATTTTGAACGAAGTAACTATTTTCCAACATTTTGGAGGTGCAACGTAAAAGTTCAAAAACTCAAAATTTGCCAAATTCGAGCTTTTTGAGTAGGCTTAATTTCGGTGTTAGCGTGCCCTGATTAAATAGTAAAGTATCGGAAGTATCATCACACTTATTTCACACTCAACGAACAGAAAAATACCCGTTAGGTCCCAATGACAAGAACCCCAATAACCAGTCACCGATAACCGACCGCACAGGATCTAGATGGGAGCTCTGATGGTCACGCAAAATGCAGAACGAAGCGCCATATAGAAACAAATATCGATCAGACATGGTAGAACATGGTGGGCGAACAAGCAAGGCGCTGTATTTGTGGAGTGACGTTCATAGTATGATTTGTGATGTGATTTGTCACGTGTTCGGTCATTGAAGAATTGTGATCAATATCAGAATTTCCATGAGTACTTACTATTAGAAGCATTGCATATATTCTATTTTGTTTAGCCTCAATGTAACTTGCTTCTTTGAAGCAAATCTTTGTATCGTAAGATTTATGTATGCGATGAGATGTGAAATATTGCGAATGCATCGTATTCAATGGATATACTTGTAGAGTATTTCCCAAATGAATATTTATTTAGCGATTTAATTTAACCCTTCACTACAAACCAGTAATCTGAATCTAACGTCGTTATTTCTGTAATTTCTATTATGGTTTTACTTCAATATCCTCAAATTCCCAATACATTTTGTATGAAATCGCTCATGTCAACTCTGATACATTTCATTGAATAATTATGAACTCATCATATTTAAATTAAAATTACAATTTGATTATTTATTTTTAATAAACTCATTAATGTTTCATTCCCTTCACCATATTATTTAATTTTGGGGTTGTAAAAGCAGTTGTTGTAAGTACATTTATGAGACTACTCGCGTGTGATTTTACACAATATCTGTAAATATTATCTTAAATCCTCAATTTGAATTATTAACTTGAATTATTTTTAACTTGAATTATCAATTTGAATTATATCCTTTAGAAAAGGATAATAAAATAAAAGGAAACGTTTACAATTCCGATTCAAAGGGGAAAAGTAAGGCTCAAGTTCAATAACTATACAAAATTGCCCTCTAGACATTCACTTCACCAATATTCTTAAAATGTATGAACGTGAGTATGGCTTATTCCTTGTTGCAAGGATATTGTAATCATTAGTGAAATTGTATCATTGACTATGTCTTTGTCAGATGGAAATGCATATTTCTTTGCTGTATGTTAATTATTTTCATCTGTTACGAGAACGGAAACTTACGAAAATGAATTCATTAACCAGTTGAAACGTGTACTTTTCTACACTGATATCAAAAGAAATATCAGACTTTTAGTTGTGTAATTAAGTGTACATTGAAAATATGTTCTAACACCGTCATTATGAAGCCAAACCACACTGTCAACACGTAGTGCGTGGCACCTTCCTGTGTGCAGTTCACTTTTCACAAATATTTATGCATAACGTCTAGCACATGGTTTTCTTTCAGATTCCTAGGATATAAAGAAAAAAAAGAAAAAAAGATAACTAATGCTATCTAATGAGGAAGTTGGATTGTGGGAGGGTAATTACATCCAAGTTTCATTAGTATAAGCGATGAGATACTAGGAATCCCTGTCATCGTTTCTCAGTATTACACAGTGTCCATTTACTTCTATAAGCCTTTGTCCAAGGTTAATTACAGAAGAAAATTGAGCAATGGAATTCTTTTGGGGATGTAGAAATATTTTTGGAATGGAGATATTGGTGGAGATTTTTGCTTCGACAGGGCCATGCTTTCTCATTTGGTGTTGTGATAATTGACTGTGCGCACACGAAACTAAAATGAATTTCGAGGAAAAGTAGGTATGTTTTTAATCGACTAGCCATTCTACAGACGGTTAACGTAGTTGCATTTTAACACAGTGTCGTAAAAAATACAAAATATGGTCATTTGCATCGAAAATAGCGCATGTAATATTGCATACGTAGCAATCCTGCTTGTAAAGTTCTTCTTGCCAGTTGACTGCGAAGGAACAAATACCAAAATACATTTTTACATTGCGTTAGGTTGGGAACCAAAGGCTTTTTTGTATATCAGGATATGCACTTTAACGAAAGTCATCCCTCCAAAAGACACTGAGATGTATTGTTTTTCACGAAGGATCGTTTCAATTGTCTGCATATAATTTAAAATGTTGGCGTTCCCCTTAGATATACTTCATTAATTGCAGAGGACTTTTAAAGAAGAATTTTCCTATTTACAGGCAACTCCTGAGTAAGATAAGTATCTGAAAAACATTTAGTTTTCAGTTAGTAAAATATCCCACTTAATACTTCAAGTAAGATTCATTTTTTGAACAAAGAATTGCACTTCATTATCTATTCTTTAACCTTGCTGAAGGTTTACACAGGCTCACATATCGTGTTTACACCATATTTCTTTTTAGAAATCCAGAAAAATACCTCTGTCTGTCCACAATCCACCCAATTAATGCGCTGGCAGAAGCCTTGTTTACAACACATTGTTGCTCAACGCGCATTCCAACACAAACCGGCTAGGTGAAGATGGCTCCACACATTCGGCATTCACCGAGTAGCGAACTACTGGTGCCCAATCCCAGGCAAGTGATGTGCTCGGCGAATACTCGCTTCCTTTGATGAGTCTATAAGACCTACACGCGGTGGGTAGGGCGAGCACCGAATGTTCGTCGCAACTCACCCACACACTACTCGGGGCTCGGCGAGCAGTCGCTCGCCACTCATCGACTACCCATTGTGTGGAGCCGCCTCAAGAAGGTGCCTTCTGCCTCGTTATGCTCAGGTGCGCGACGCCACGTGATCCAAGAGGAGGCCTTGGTCGTCGCCGCCGCCTACGCGACGATTGCGGCGGGAGCGGTGGTCGGGACTTGCTGGCGCGCGCGACGTCTCCGGTACAGGGGTCAGGCCCGACGCGGCGTGGCGGCGCGCGGAGACTTGTGGGAGTATAAAACTTGGGCTGAGAAAAGAGGCGGGGCGGGGAGGGGAGGGCGAGGGGAAGTGGAGGCGCGGGCGGGGGTCGGGGCGTCGCGCGGAGAGGAGACGGGGCGGCGGCGGAGGTGGGGGCGGCGGCGCCGACGACGCCGGCGGCGGCGGCGGAGGCGGCGACGGAGGTGAAGGCGGCGGCTGTGCGAGAGAGCTGCGGGCGCCCGCCTTCTGCCCGGACGGTCGCTTGGGCCTGGTCAGGGACGCGGCCTCGGCTTGCGAGGCGCCGCCCCCCGGCCGCGATCGCCTAGCGCGCCTACGGTGCTGGAGCGGCGCCCGACCTGAAGAGGGCCCCTGGGAGGAAACTGTTATGCACTTAGGCCGTTTTTCTCCAACCTCCGACCGGGAGCGGTAGCTCAGTGCATCAACTGATGTCACCGCGGCGCCTCTGACCGGGAGGTCCTAGGTTCGAGTTCTGACGGCGGCAGGATTGTCGACACTAACTTTTCAGCTAAGTCGAATTCAGTCGCTGTCTGGAGGAGAATTCTAGTAGCCGGCTGCTCTGATCGGTAGTTTTCCGTGGTTTCTCCGATTAACACCAGGCGAATGCAGGAGCAGTACTCTACCAAACGGGCCACGGACCGCGTGCGATCTGTCCTTCCTCTTCCTTGTCCTATCGTTTCCCCTTTCACACTAACATGCATTACACTACCACATATTCCGGGAGACCGGTTGGGAGCATATCCCAGCTGGGGCGGTGCCCCGCTGGTGGGAGAGTCCTGGTTAGGGGGCAACCCCACTAGTCGACGGTAGGTCGGCGCCGGATCTCGCCATCCAGCGGGGGGAGATCACCGCCATCTCCCGCGAAAGAACATGCACTACACTAACGGTACTAATGACCGAAGCAGTTAACACGCTCGGAAACACGAAGAAATCAATCAATCAATCAATCCAACCTCCGATGGAGTCGTTAAACCGCTAGACAAGTGGCAGGATTTGGGGAGTGGTCGATTGCACATCTCATCCACTATAACCTCTGCTATCACCGACGCCATTTTGTCTGTTTGAGCTAAATTAGGCCTATGTCATACGAGCGTTGCGTTCACGGGCGATAACTAACACGCGGAACAGATTAACACTCTTAAGCGGAACGACCAAAGTTCTCGTGTGCCGTTTTGCATAAGATACAGTGTTATCATACGACGCGCGTTACTGAATGTGCTGGTATGCCAGGGCCTTTATAGGCACGTGAAAATGTCTGGTGCGGTTAGGTAAAGTTATTCGCTTTCTTTAAGCAGAATGGGAATTGTGCAGCAGAAATTCAAGAAAGAATGAGCCAAATATACGAAGTGAATCTTGAAACAAAAGAAGAGGAACGCTCGCTTCTGGAGGTGTCCTTTCTTAGGACCACGCCTGTCATCACAATCCGCAGTATTCTAACAACTTCCGGAGCAAATGGAACGTGCGTGATCACACGGTGTGTACAACCCCGAATTACCGCCGAATGATTTTCATATCTTCTTCGAATTGGAGTGGCAAGGGAACGAAAGCTTTCTGACCAATGACGCGCTTCAAAGTAAAGTTTAGGCGCATCTCACTTCACTGGCGGCAACATACGTCGAATTCGTCGCGCGATAGAAAAACCCACAGAATACAAATGATTTATTCTTTATGCTGATTGTATAGAAAAACAATAAAAGAAAAATATTTGACCTGAATGGCCAAGGCAGCTAAGAGCGCGTACGGACTCGCGCTTCGGTCCGAAAGGTCGCGGGTTCGAGTACCGCCTCGGGCATGATTGTTTGTTCTCTGTCACTCGTATGTCTTGTCGCGGAGGGCCTCGTGATCTGCTGATCCCAGATCTGAACTGGGGTCAGCAGAATAAGAACCCATAAGAATGTTGGTGTCTACAGTATCCTCAAATATGCTTCCCATCGGAACGTACAGGGTAACCACCGGTTCGCAGTATGCATTTTTTTGAAAATTTAAAAGTAGTAGGAATTTGGAAATCAATAGCTTAATGAATTTCATTAAAATGAAATCCATTAATCTATAGATTAGATTTGCAGAAGAATAGGCTGAAAAAACGTATACATAGGTACTTTAGAGTGCAATTACACGAAATCGAACAGCACTACTGGTCTTACAAAATGAAACTGTTACAAGTATAAGTAGAACTGGTACGAAACAATCTCTGCAGAGATTGTTAGTGATAAGAGAACAGATGAAGTAGAATGGTTAGTTTTTGATAGACTTTCGTAAATAGAAAGAGCAGATATCGTAGTATTATACAAATTTATACTAGGAAAAGTGTAAAAGTTATGTTTACACATTTAGAACGGACTCAAGCGGGGATTACGCGCAGTTCATGGTCAATGGGTGGATGCAATATAGATTGATACGTAAAAGGTAATGGTATATATGTGCTTTGCGGCGAAGTAGAAGATTGCATCCAAATCCCGCTGCCTCCACAAACCGCTGTGCCACTGACACATGGAGAGGAAAATGGATGAAAATTGGAAGCTATTTGGCTTTGGACATATTAAGAGATAAAAGTTCCTAAGTAAATAGGTTATTAAGTATTAGGTATGTAAATAAATAAATCATCGAACAATTAAACGAGTACACTAGAAATACGATATTTTGTGATGGTGTTTTATTTCAGGTGCTGAGGAGGCTTAAGTCTGGATACGTCACGCCCATGTCAAGAAATAAATAGTTTAGAAGAATTTGGCAGATTTAATATGTACTCTTCTTATGGTAGGATTTTTCCCTCTTCAGGATTTATCTTCCATACCGTGTGGTCTCTTTTCCGCGGCTTGGGTGAGTGAGAGACTATCTGTGATGAATGCCAGAATGCAAAAGGTTATAATACCGTAGGATGTAGGTTTTGTAATGGCTTAAAGGCCTAGCCACATAGTATTAGGTAATGTAATTTTTGTATGTAATAATGACCTATTGAATAAATAAAAATGAACTTGTGGGTGCAAGGTATGCGAGTCATCTGCATGTATACGAAAAAATGCGAGATTTAATGAGCTTGGAGGATCAATGTTATCCCTTTCCCCTAGTGTCAAGTATTAGTGATTGTGAAAAAAGAATACGTTGCTTAAATAATACACGTACTATAATTCTGAACTACTACGCTATACTCAATGAATTAGGATTCAATTAGAAATTAATGATACACGAATTTTCACTTAAACACTGTACAAAAATGGTACCTTTTTATTTAATTTCGTGATATGAAATATAATTATTAGAAATGTCGAGTGTACTAGTAGCTCTTGTCATCTTCATTAAAGATTGTGATATCTCTATTAAGATATCTGTTAACTACAAAATTTCATGTTTTAAATTGTTCATCATTAAATGCAACTGCTTGAAACTAGATTGTAAATTATTTTGTACCGAAAATGTTAGACGGTCAAAAAATAAAAGTATAGTAATTTTCGTCACTCTCAGTCGCCCGTATCAATATAGAGATCCATTCAATCATTTCGAAGAATTTGGGAAAATATTACTATTGAAATGGCTGCAGGGTCATAAAATGTCTCTTTCCCCTCAGTCACAATCGAGTGATTGAGAAACCTGTTCACCAATATACTCAAAATAATTTTTAATAGCCTTTGAAAATATCTTTAGTTAAGTTCTGCGGAGTAAAACACTTTGTAGTTCTAACAACCAGATTCCATAAAAAAATCCTTTGAGAAACCCTCGTCCTTCACTGACTATCCTGGCTATTTACTACAGTTTTTCGGTCCGATGTAGAATACGAGTGTGCTCTCGATGTGACGATCGGCCACAGGGACCATTTTTCACTAGCGACGCCGTAGTGGCTACCACGCCCCCCGCGCCTCCGAGCTCTCACGGTTCCGCGCGCGGATCGACTTCGCGGCCGCCGCATGACGGATGGCCCCATCTCCGCCTCCGTCCCCGCCCCCTCATCCTGTCCGCTCCGTTGCGGTCGCCGCCGCCAACGACCGTCAACGACAGCACCACCACCATCACCACCGATGCCATGAACAACACAACTACCAGAACCACCACCACCATCACCACGACGTGGGCGACGACCACAACTACGATCACCCCCCCCCCACTCAACCACCACGACCACGTCCATCAAAACCACTACCACCGCACTACTATGGCCCACCACGATGACCCACTCCATAACTGCCACCACCGCCGCCGCCAATACTACCACAACAGCCACCACCACCCACTACCGCCACAACCACCCCCCCCCCCACAGCCCCTATCGCTACAACAATTACCATCACCCCCCGGCACTGTCACCGCCGCCAACTCCACCGCCATCGCTCTTACAGTTCTCCCGTAGCTTCCCTTCGCCCGCGCTGAAACGCGACCCGGCTTCATCTCCCACATCCCCTTAACAACGATCGGTGATAAACGATGCTCGTGCGGCGCAGGGAAGCTGACAGATCCTCAGGCGAAATGCGGCGGCGGCGAGAGGAGAGTGTCTTGTAGTAGGAGCGGTTTCTGGCAGCCCAAGGAAGAGTTGGGCATTAAATGGGCATTAAACTCGAAGAAGTATTCATATGTTGCCAAGAGCCAAACGACAAGGGATATGATTTATTCATAAGATTTCGTAGTTAATATCCAAGGAACGTAAGTATGCGATTGATATTTCTGAGCATGATAGACCATGTCTGGAGAAACTGCGTCTGACAGAGTCGTGAAGCCGAGCAGCTAGTCGTTACGGTTTTTTTATCACTATTATTCTTATTCTGTTATTCCCGTGTGCACCCTTTAATTAAATATGCTAAATTATGCTTAATTTGGAAACCAGTTTTCACCTGTTATTCTGATCTAGACTGAATGGGTGCCCACTAAAACGATTTAATTCTTTCTTCGACAAAACAGATTCGGTGTAAGACATCAACATTGACATCTTAATTACCTTTTGATATTAAAATTAACAAAAAAAAATATTGCATCATGCTTGAGAGAATACTTGTCTAAAACACCGTATACTTCTGTTACGTGTAACGTTTTGCATATAATGTGTATAAAAAACATTCTTGCAATTAAATTAAATTGATTTGTGAAATATTTGGTAAATTCGAATAATACTGAGTCACAAATTGTTGTTTTATATTTAATTTTGTAGACGACCTTGAAGAAACTGACAAAACTATAGCGCAATACCGAATGCATAGTTGGCATATGCTTCTACAGCCTTTCAAAATTCAGTTAGTCGTCTGTATAAAGACTTCCAACTTCTTGTAACGGCTTTCTTGTTTGGTAGAAACTTTGCTTTGTCAGTTACAAACTCGCCTCCTGGCAGGTATTCAATCAATGCGAGCTGTAGGGAAAGTCCATCAGGAGGCGGCGACGGCGCGGTAGCTGCACGGGCGACCACAGGGAGCGAGCGCGCGCGGGATGGATAAAGGGAAAACGGCCAACACAATGGTGTGGTGGCGGGGGCGGGGGCGGGGGTGGCGTGCCGCGCGGGCCGCGTGGCCGTGCACGTCACGCGACGCCATGCCACGTGACGCCACGCCACGCCACGTGACGCGAACGCCGCCTCCGCCAACGCCTCCGCCGACGCCGCCGTCGCCTCCCCCACGCCGCGCGCACACTGCATTAGGACGGCGTTTTGTCACTTTGCTCGCGCGGAACGGCGCGGCGCCCCCTCCACCCCCCCCGCTAATGGCCGCGTAATGCAGGCTGGCGCGTCGCGGGGGCGGATGACACGGCCACGGCGGAGGGAGACGGAGACGGTGACGCCGTGGCGAAAGGGCTCGTCAAGCGGATATTATAATATGGAACAACAAACCAATATCTTGAAAGCAGCCGAAATATATTCATAGGAGCGTACCGGTGTATGATCAACTGGGCACCAGACTAACACCTATTAAAAGTATCAACGTATGTACCTATTACACAGCATTGTGACGTTCTTCACCTATTTAATACCGTTAACCCGTGGTCATGAATTGAAACTAGCAGTAATGTAGTTGAAGAGTACATAGAAAATGAGATCCGTCTTTGGCAAAGTCCTGTGCATTGTAGTACCAGATCGATAATTGTGGTAAAAAATATTTTCAATTGAAATCAATACGTAGATGATACAAATATGTTAAAAAATGAACATGATAAAATTTTAAAAAATATTTGGAATCTATATTTTACAAAATTAAAAAGACTCATGGAGAATTTTGATTTTTTTCTCTCTGATCGTTCGTATTTTGTAGTCTTTATTTGATTAAAATGGCTAAAACTTCCTTACTGTTTTCCACGAATAACGTGTTTCCCTTCTCAAACGAGCAACAACTCTCTGGAAATATCTATTATTAATGTTATTTGGCGTCTCCAGTTCAGGGTAATCACTCCTCTACCTGCATACAAGGCAGGTAGCTAAGATCATTGGGGCCTTTGACAGCAGACCGCCAGGAACAATACGTGCCAGGGACATTGTTACAGCATTTCTTTTTCGTCTAATGCGTATAATGAGTAGACACGTAAGAACAACATCAAGTCCACTCGGTGTGAAACTAATAACATGCATAGTATAATTTCATTTCTTCTGTTTACACTATATTTTTCCTCTAGATTTATCTTATAATTGGGAAAAAAGTTTAGTAGTTAGAAGTTTAATATTAATCCTTCGTACTTTTTCTATCTTTATCTTGCCACTTTCCATACAAAACGTATGAAATGCAGTTTTCTAAAGAGAGCTAATACAAGTCACAGAAAGTGATTTATGCATCATTAAGGTGAGCGCACGACCAGTATTGGGATGAGAAAATGTGATCAAGTCGCAGTGACGATCGATTCATTGCAAAATAAGGTACTAGCAGTGTGTAGAGATGAGTAAGATGATTAAATATGACCAATAAAATGGTTGGGATTTTTGGACGAAATATTGCCGATCTAATACGTAAAACGTATATCAACCAGACATCTTAATGATAGAGTGAGATTTACTTTTATTATTTTAAGATATTGTTGGAGTGTGGAGTGCACATACGATATTACTTGAGATTCATTTCTCAATTACCTGATCGGCGGTATCCTAAAAAAGTATTTTACTTCAAAGTAATTTCTAGTAAGCAGCATATGAATTCACATTCATCAATTGATAATAACTATTAACGCCATTCAGTAGAAATAGAGGAAATAATGGATGGGGATGCAATTTTCAAAGCGAGTAATAGTGGAGCTTTTTAAACGAACCGTGTGTGTTATTGTGTTAAATGCCGTAAGCCGTTAAATACTTTTCGTAATACCTTCTTACGAGAAAAAACATATTCGTAAATAAGGAATGTCATTGCTTTGATTCGGATAAGTGATGTGCTATCTTTCGCAAAAATTCATTCATTCGTTGCAATAATTCATTCATGTGTTGTATCGGATTGTCGTTTTAGAAGTGGTAGTTAAAATATTTAATATCCACCGGCGGTCAGGAGTGTCTCTTGGCGTAACGTTGATTTAACAGTACAGTGTAACGAAAAAATAATAGAAAGATCTTTTGCCAATCAAGTTCCATGGTGAATGGCGATGTTCTGGTCGCTGCGTACGCTTCGAAGGATGGAAGATCAATCAAGATCGAGACCGCACGGTGAAGGTGCGGACCGCACGTGAAGTTACTTCGGGTGCGTCAACTACGTGTCATTAGTCCCGTGAGGATAGTTATATAGCCTGGAGGTGACGATGTTCCTTCTGAGCTAACACGTTGAGATCAGGTAGTTATCTTCGTTGGCTTGGGGGGTTCCTTACTTCCTGGCAGTGGCGAAAGATACGGAATTCGATTGGTTATAACAAAACCTCGATGTTACTAATTATCGACGTTCAAAATTGAAACATCGATGTTAATAAAATATCAATCAAAAACCATCTACGTTTTTAAACATAGATGCGATGTTTTAAAACTGATTTAGTAAACTCTAAAATAAAATTCGTGAGCAACAAAATTTAATTTTACAGTGACCGTGTTTATTACATTAAAATGATTTAACTCAAAGCAAACTAAAAATAATAAGAACAAATAAAAATACTCAGCCTGAAATTATGATCACACACAATAATCTCAAGAGGTCACAACTTCCGGAGTTTGCTGTATTGTTTGCGGGAGAAGAGGGAAAGCCTTGCGCCTACAGCGTACGCCGCCTCTCCTTGTGCGAATCATCCTGAGCGCGAGAGAGTGTGCTCGATGAAGATAGTGCCATTAGTACACTCTATGAAACATAACGTGAATTACTGTGCCAGTTCGATTTTGGCACCGTGTCATCCATAAGAGACGCATACAAACCAACACAGCGTACTTTACACGGCGTTAAATGGGCAGAGACGGTGCCAATGCGTAGGTGGCTCAGAGGTTTAAGAGGAGGCCGACAGGTAGCACTACGCCCTGCGCGTTTGAAGAGAGTATTAATTGAGCATCGAATGACTAAGCGCTCGTTCAAATGAATTAATATAAAGCAAAAATATTTTCAAGATACGATATGTTATACAAACATTTGTGGTAAAACATTATTTTCCTTCCTTTCTGTTGGTTGTGTCACGGCACACTGGCACTACCCTACAAGCCACCACTACTTCCAGGTATCTCCGCTAGCGGAATACTCCACTAGTCGGGATAAGGTACAAGTTCCTGATTGTTTTCCCGTCATGTATGGTAATGTAGTGCATGTAAGACTGTACATGAGAAAAGGGACTTTATATGTCAAGGATAAGGAAGGAAAGCTCGCGTGCGGCCAGTGCGCTATCGAAAAGAAAGGAAAACTACCGATCAGTACAGCCGACCGCTAGAATTTTATTTATTTATTTTACGTCAAAAAACAGTTAAAACTGCGTATGACATGCTACGGGAAAAGTGAATTGTGTGCACATTTTCAAAATTCTGTGATCCCTACACTAAGTCATATACTACTTAAATAAAAAAAAGCTCCCATGTATTAAAAAATTTTCAAGGATAAAAAGGCAATAAATTTATAATGATAAATTTTCCAGACAGGGATTGAATTCTGTCTTGGTATAAAGCTAGTGTTGAATATCGTCCACCGTCGGACTCAATTCCTTGGACTTCCCGGTCAGAGATGCTCCAGCGGCAAACATTGTCGTCACTGAGACATCTCAGTCGGTGGCTACGCGTTGAAGCAACGGAAGATCGAAGAGGGTCGGAAACAGAGTGCCAAAGGGAATTAATGTGCACTCCGACGCCGACGCTTTTCAAGCTATTTCCCACCCCTCTGTACCCCTCACTAAACCGATAGCGAGGGTACCACCGGTCGCTATCTGACCGGCCAGCCAGCCAGTGCATTAACGCAGTGGCAGACTGCGCGAAAGGAGAAGAAAGAAAAGAGCGGCGGGACGGTCCGGCATAGAACGAGTCGCAGATCTTGCAAACGCCGGCACGACTTGGCTTACAGAGCAGGGCGTGGTTAGAAACAGGAAAATAATGACTCCGGAATAGCTGACGAGAAATGTACAGTTCAACCAAATTCAGGATAACATTCATAGCAGTTGAAATACAAAATGAATCCATCAGAGGTATTATTCCATTAACAACGAGTTGTCGAAAATTGTATTGGTAAATTGGAAATATTATTAGTTATTTGTGTGTTGTACTGACTTTTAAGAGGAAATCTATGACTTATGGCGTCATATTTTCTATACAAAACAAGCCATGTGTGAAGCACCAAAACTGCTAGAATATCAATTTGTACAAAATCGAGATACATCGCTGACATCGTATCTTCTAGCTGTTCTATATAATTAAAACATCATTGGATACAACGCGGTGACGTTTATCGTTTATTAAGAAGATGCTGAGCTGTAATTGTGATGGAAACAATGATAGCGATGGGGTGACGAGGGTGAAAGGGAGTAATATTATCGGGAAGATAAAATCCGTTTAAACGATCATACGAGTCCATACGGACAAGCGAAAGTATAATTGCACATGTATTTAACACGTGATGTAGTATAATAATTTTCGTTTGGTTGTGAAGTAAAATTCATTCCAGATTTTTTATTGTAATTTTTAAAGTGCATGTATGTTTCGCAATTATGCTGATACTTGTAGACTCGTAATAACTTCTGATGAATCAGTGCATGCGAACTAATGGTAATGGCATCTGTGTGCTTTGCGGTGATAGGGAAGACTGGATCCACATCCTTTTAATTTGCGGTGCGACCGAAACTTGGAGAGGAAAATGGATGGGAATGGGAAATTACTACTTCCAACATAGGAACGTAATGCACGCCCAAAACATTTTAGGTGATAAAAGATATAAATTCATGAAAGAATTAGGAACATTTCTAGGAAAGGTTCGGACCATTAGGGAAACTGAAATTAGGGAGTGGAAAAATAGCACTAGGTAGTACGAGCAGAGCCTAGATTGGAGAGAAATAAATAAGTCAATAAACTAACAATAATTAAGTTAGTCAGTAAGTTATGTTAAGTTAGTAAACAGTAAAAAAAGTCATAGGTCGCAGTCAATTGTTAAGTATAAACACATATATAAGTCAATAAAAATAAATTAACTTAATATAAATTAAAATAAAATAAATAAATTAAAATAAAATAAAAATAAAATAAAACGGTTAAAATAATAAGCACATTAGGGGGCGAAGGGAAGTGGGAATCGGAAATGTAAGGGCAGAGGCATTGATGCGGACGATCTTCTGTGGTGCTGTTTGTTTTCAGGTGCTGAGGAGGTCAAACACTGGAAGGAGAATGCCTGACGCCCGCGCCAAATAAACAAATAGTTTAAAAACAAAAATCGGATAGATTAGCATGTACTTGGCTTCTGACGGCAGGTTTTTCCACCTTCACGGGTTTTTTCCTCAGCCGTACCTTATGGTCTCTTTTCTGCGGCATTGATGCGATGGAGAGACCATTTGGGGTGAATACCAGAATACGAAAGGTTAGAATGCGGTAGAATGTAGGTATTGTAATGGCTTAAAGGCCTTCGGCCTAGCCATTTAACATCAAGTTTTCTAATTTGTATGTAAGAATTACCTATTAAATAAAATACATTTAAAAAAATAATCTGGGAGCTGTATTGTGTTATTACATATTAAAAACCTTACTTTTACAAGTGCTTCTCGGGAATTCAGCAGAAGATTATCATTTGAACAACCGGCAAATCTCCAAAAATGCATCCGGAGCAATTAAGAAGGCATCCATTTCATCGAACGAATCCCGAGCGTTCCGTAACAAAACACCAGCCTTTGCGAGCGCTTTTCCGGAAAGCTCCTCTCCCTTTCTTTTGTGCTCGGCAGCGCGGAGACGCGGTGCAGCCTCCGGAGGAGCAGAGGAGCGGAGGTCACCGCGGGGCTTCCCTGGAGCCAGCGGGGGCGGGGCGGGGGTGGAAGCGGTGGCGCCCATCGATTTTTGCTTCCGGAACGAATCGACGGCGGTCGCATACCCCAAACCGCCTGTGGGGAAGGGGGCGGGAGGTCGGCGAGGAGGCTGGCGTGCCGAACCACGTGTTGACAGTGGCGGTGGTGAGGGCGTCGGCCGGGACGACGGCGGAGGATGGGGGCGGAGTGGGCCGGGGGCGAAGCCAGCGGCGGGGGCGGGGCGGGGCGGAGGGCAAAGCAGAGCGCGCTGACAACATCGCCGTGTCCCAGATTGCTCCTGCGGGAGCAGCCAATGAAATTAAATCAGAGTACGAGAGAGAGTCGTTTCTTCGTCGGCCGCGTCGGCGCCGCGCCGTACCGCGGAGGGGGCGGAAGACGTATGGGCGGGGAGGCGCGGGCGCGGGCGCGAAGAGGGGCTAACAGGCGGGAAGAAGAATGAAGATGAAGACAGTTGCAGGGGAGTAAACGAGGACGCATGGCGGGGAGCGGGGCGGGAGCGGGGCGGGAGCGGGGCGGGAGCGGGGCGGGAGCGGGGCGGGAGCGGGGCGGGAGCGGGGCGGGAGCGGGGCGGGAGCGGGGCGGGAGCGGGGCGGGAGCGGAACGTGGCCGAGGCGGCGAGAGAGCGTGGGAGCGTGGCGCGGAGGGCGCGGCCGCCTTCACCCCATCACGTCGCGTCGCAGGGAGAGCATGCCGAGCGTTTGCGGCGCGGAGGCCTCTGGCCATGTCGTCTGGTGCTTCCCCAGTGCTTGTGAAAAAGCGATGCTGTTGACAGCTCCTTCAGAGAGATCCAATTTGCAACAGTTCACGACTCCTTCTTTCTGACCTCGAAGTAAACATGGAATTATGGCAAAGTGATAATTTCAATAAGGATATTTCACTGTATCACTCAATGAAATACAAATTGAGGAGCTTGGGGTAATAACAAAATATGTCACATTAATCGTAGTAAGTTTCCACCTGCTCCGAAATCTTAATTTCTTAACTTATTAAAAAAATTTGGAGAGTAGTATTGACGAAAACTGGGAAAATTGCTGGGCATGTGTGACTTATGTTGGTACTGTCTCAAGTCCTTCAATTAAATGAAACACGATTCTGAACAACTAATATGAAAGCTCTATCGGAACTATGTCTTTCACGATTGAATTTGAAGAATCGCTGGTTGTTAGCCCACCGATTCTTTATATCGTCCCAATTCGGTCTTGTGTGAAAATCCATTACCTTCATAAAGCTTCAGGTAAATTCCAAGAATCACCGCAAATAGATCAGTACCTGTATTCTGTACTGAACACCGGGACTGGGCGTATCGAAAGGAAGCATGTGCCAAGGATTTCGGTAATTTGATACAAAACAAATGACTTAGGAAATTATTGAAAAATTATTAAAAACAGTGGTTGCTGTTTCTCGTCTGCTCCGTCTCTTGGGGCTTCGGTAGTTCGAGTGGGGGCTTTGGGGTGGTCACAGAGGACAAGGGGAAAGATCGCGAGATGGACCAGCGACTGTTTCGCGGGGCGTGGGAGGGGGGGGGGGAAGGGGGAAGGAGGAAGGTTAGGCAAAGATGAGCAGGGCGGCGGGGGAAAGCAATCGAGGGCGAGAACGACACGCTGGGCAAAGAGGAGGGCGATTATGGACAGCCCAGGTCAAAAGAGGGCCGAGAGGGCACGAGAGAGGAACAACGAATGAGTTGAGCGAGTTAACAAAAGTGAAAGAGGTACAAGCGGAAAAGAAAGTTAAAAAAATGAGAGGGTGGAAAAACCGGTGAAAATGAAAAAAAAACGGAAACAAGATTCCCAGGAAAGCAGCTCCAAGAAATGAATGGTAAGTGGGCAAAACTATAGGACTAGAGAGCGGGAGCACACATAATAACGCACGAGGCCAGCAAGGCAGGGCAAAAATGAACGGGAATTGTTCTAATGTGAAAGGGTTAAGAAAATCGCAGGATGAGTAAGGGCTGGGGAGGAAGCTGATGCGGAGACTAGAAGTGTAAAGCAAGTGGGGGCGCGAGGAATCAACCAGCCGTATGAACAGAGGCCGGGATCCGTAGTGGGGTCGTTGGATGGTTGCTTGGTTAGTGATTCCGGGCGCATCACCAGATTAGGTCATTAGTCCTGTAAGTGTAGTGTATATTTTTTCTCGGGACATGGCGGTGATCTACCCCCGCTGGATGGCGATATCCGGCGCCGACCTACCGTCGGCTAGCGGGGTTTTCCCCTAACCAGGACTCTCCCACCAACGGGGCACCGCCCCAGCTCTAAGCTTCCGACCGGTCTCCCGGAGTATGTGGTACTGTAGTGCATGTTAGTGTAGGTGTGTGTATGTGTAAGGGGAGAGGATAGGACAAGGAAGAGGAAGGAAAGATCGCGCGCGACGCGTGGTCCGTTTATTATGGTACTACTCCGGCATTCGCTCCCGTAGTGGGTCTGGAGGAACGTTGCGAAGGGGCTGTTGAGCGGCCGTTGAGAGAATCTCTGGCCCCGCCCGGTCGTGTGGCTTGGGGCGTTCCCGAGCAGCGGAGGTTCATTAGTGTGATCCTCAGGACTGTCATGGATGTCGCACCGCCTACAGCACTAGGTGCTCGGGGCCACTGGAACGGTGCGGGCCGCCGCCTCCTCTCAGCAGCTGCAGCCACTGGCGGTTTTCGCCGTTCGCCGCTAGGTTCACTGCGATCGACAGTAGCGCGCTTCAAAATAACACCTAACGGGAAGGGTCTCACCTCAACGGGAGGACGAGCTGCTCCCTCACAGAGCAGCGAGCCCCGACAGCCTAGACTCGCGCTGTGGCTTGCGCGCCATTATAAGCGGGCCTCGCCGAGCACTCGGCTGTTCGAGTTCCAGTTCCAGCATCGGTCCAGCCCGAGTTCGAATACGAGCTCACCATGAGCAGCGGGGAGTTTGCCAGAGGACTCCCGGAAGTTCGCCTCCTACGTACGACAAATACGAGAAGCAAGAGGATGGTGTCGGACCAACGGTTGCCCATCAGCTATACGACGCCGCGCTGCCGAGCTGAGTCCGAACACGAAGACTTATGGCCGAGGACGGCCCACATGAGTGTAGTTGTCATTGTCATATATCCCGGCAATCGTTTGGACATAACAAGAACATAGCATTTTTATGAATATGGATCAATGACTTTGATGGATGAGTTATTGATAAAGATATTTAAATGAGAGGCCAAGAAAGAGGGAGAACACCAAGAAACGTTGCCGCTTTGTCAACCATAAATTCCACAGTCATCGACACGGATTTGTACCTCGGTTCCCGGAGTGGGAAAATGAGCAGTCTGGCAGGTCGCTCACACTATAAATATCATTAATCCGTATTATGACCGTCGTCAACTATTTAGAGATGAATAGTTTTGATGGTACGATTTGAATGATGATGAAACAATGTTGAGTTAAGTGACAAGGGAAACGGGAGTACCCTAAGAAAACGTGCCGCGACCCCGCTGCTTTTATCACGAGTTCCACATAGGTCAACCGGGATTTGAATGCAGCTACCCGAGGCATAATAAGAGAAACATGATCCCACACGTCGCTTTGCCGAGTACGTGACGATCACTTGCTGACAGTGGGCGGACAGCGCGAAGGGACCGTGAAGTGAGCCCTGGTATCCGCAATGGCAGGAGAGGGGTTTGACTACCTCACGGTCGAGCAAGCGCGCAAGGTGGTCAAGCAAGCGCGCGAGGACCTGGATTTGAATCCCAGCACCCGAGTCGGAAGGACGTCGCGTTGTACGCACAGGTGCCAACGTTTCGGCCGCCATTCTGCGACCTTCCTCTGGGGAAAGATACGCGGAGATCGATTGCACACGTGTTAACACAGAACGAGATTTCTCTCTACCCTATATAAACTCATGCGTATCTCTGCGCATTTTGCCCCGAGGAAGGACACAGAACGGCGGATGAAATGTTTGCACCCGTGTGTAGGACACGGTGTTCCGGACAACCTAGTAGATAATCCGGTCGCGGAACCCTACTCTCTCAAAAGGAGAAAGGTCTGGCTACTACATCAAGAGTTGCTGTGCTTAGCAGCGGGATGTCTCTTTTCGGTGGTGTGCAGACAGCACGCGAGGACCTGGATTTGAATTCTGACCTCGAGGCAGAAGAAGAGAGTACGTTTCTTGGCTGTTCGGGAGTCACCGTGTTGTACGAATAGGTGGCAACGTTTCGGCCGCCATTCTGCAACCTTCGTCAGGGCGAAATGCGCAGATATGGACTGCGCACGGGTTTACACAGAGCGAGGTTCCCCTCTACCCTGTATAAACTCGTGCGCAGTCGATCTCCGAGCATTTCGCCTTGAGGTACAATGGCGGCCGAAACATTGGCACACGTGTCTAAGACGCGCTGTCCCGGGCAACCTAGTAGATACTGACTCCGGCCGCGGAAGCCTACTCTCTGAGGAGAGAGGTCTGGCTACGAGTTGCTTTGCTTAGCGGTGGGACGTCTCTTCTCTGTGGTGCGCAGACAGCACGCGAGGACTTGGATTTGAATCCCGACACCCGAGGCGGAAGGAGAGAGAACACGACTTGGCTGTCTGGGAGTCGCCGTATTCTATGCATAGGTTGCAACGTTTCGGCCGCCAAATTGCAACCTTCGTCAGTGTGAAACGCGCAGAGATTGATTTGATTTGGTTTTTACGTGTTTTTGGGCACGTCAACTGCTTTGGTCATTAGTCCCATTAGTGTAGTGCATGTTTTTTCTCGGGATATGATCTTTCCCCGCTGGATGGCGAGATCCGGCGCCGACCTACCGTCGGCTAGTGGGATTTCCCCCTAACCGGCACTCCGCCAGCGGGGCACCGCCCCTGCCTGGACAAGCTCTAAGCTCCCGACCGGCTTCCCGGAATATGTGGTAGTGTAGTGTATGTTAGTGTAAATGTGTGTGTGTGTAAGGGGAGAGGATAGGAGAAGGAAGAGGAAGAACAGATCGCGCGCGGTCCGTGGCCCGTTTGGTAGAGTACTGCTCCGGCATTCGCCTGCTATTGATCGGAGAAACCAGGAAAACTACCGATCAGAGCAGCCGGCCGCTCGAATTCTCCTCCAGACAGCGACTGAATTCGACCTAGCTGAAAAGCTAGTGTCGAAAATCCTACCGCCATCAGGACTCGAACCTAGGACCTCCCGGTCAGAGGCGCTGCAGTGACATCAGTTTATGCACTGAGCTACCGCTCCCGGTCGCGGAGATTGACTGCGCACGGGTTTACATTGAGCGAGGTTCCTCTCTTCCCTATGTAAACTCGTGCGCAGTCCATCTCCACGTATTTTGCCCTGAGGAAGGACGCAGAATTGTGGCTGAAACGTTGGCACCAAGGACGTGGTGTCCCGGACAACCTAGTTGATACTGACTCCGGCCACGGAAGCCTACTCTCTCAGAAGGAGAGAGGTCTGACCACTACATCATGGATTGCTTTTGCCTAGCGGCAATCCGTCGCCTCTCGGCGGTGGCCAGCCAGCCCGCGAGGAGCTGGATTTTGAACCGGGCGTTTCGAAAGGGGAGGGGGCCGTCCACGCCCCCTCGCGCCGCTGTGCAGAGCAGCGAGACATCGTTTCGCGTGGGTGGTCGGTGACGCGCGAGGCCGCCGCGGGCCGTCGAGTGGCGCTGTCGGAGCGCGCGCCCTCTCGGGACGGCCGCGCAGCGTCGGAGGACGGCGGCGCCGGGGCGTCTGCGCGCCCGTCGCCACGCAGGCAGGGCAGGCGGCGCGGCGCCTTGGCGCTCGAGACGCGAGATGCGGCTGGCCGCCGCCACGGCAGCACTGTGCAGGTGAGTCGCGCGCGCGCCGCTAGCTGGCTGCAGCGGCGTCGGCGATGGCTGCGACGATGGCGGTGGCGCGGGTGGGGACGGTGGACTGCGGCGGCGGGAATGCTGGCACCTGGTAGCGGCGTAGGGTCGGTGGACCATCCAAAGGGAACGCTTTTCGTGATAACAGAAAGAGCAAACGAGATGGCGGGAACGCGAATTTAGCCGAAAATGGTGGAAACAAGGGAATCCGGCCGAGAAAGGGGGTTTGCTGAGGCGGGGACGTTCTGGAGGCTGTGTTGGGGGTGACATGGGACAAGAAAGTAGAGGGGGTGGAGGCGGGGAAACGGTGGAAGTGTTCGGCGGCGCGGGTGGAAGTGGAGGATATAGTTGGGGGAGGGGTGTGTATCCCGCTTGCCTCGCTACGAACAGCTGCCGAGAGGAAGGCGAGGGAAGTCTCGTGCAAGCGTGGGTGGTTCTCTTACGAGTCGCGTCTCGAAAGAAGAAAGCATTGAAAGGACTTCGGAAAGAATAAGAGCTAAAAATATACTTGGTGAATAACCTCAGATGTACACAAAATCAGTTCTGCTTCTTATAGGAACGTACGTCTACTTCATTGTCGGTGAGGGATGCTTCATTGAAATGAAATTATATCTAGTATTACAAGTTACTGGCTGACACCTTCTCCCTTGTATGAATTTAGAATGGTAAACTTTAGCTCTAATATAAGTGCTTCAAAATATAAAAAATACACAATAACTAAATAAGTTAGTAAATAAATTGTTTTCAATGAGGCGACGCTCACCGTGTAATAACTAGTCTTCCATTTAACTACTTTCAAAATAAATACAAAACAATGTAATGAAGGACGAAAAAATTACATTAAAACCATTTGGTGTGGTATGGAAATTAACGGGTTTTCCAAACTTAGATCTTAAATTGAAACTCGTTTTGGGTTAATACACCTTTACTGGTAATTCTTGTGGAGAGTTGAAAAGTGTTTTTTAGGGTTAATCTTTTTCTTTTCATACGACTGCGACATTACGCAAGCTACAATTTCAGCCGAATACGTTGCCATAGAAAAGCTAAAGTTGATGTTATATTTATTTTCTATAAATAGAAAGTCTTACTAAATTTAATATGGGTTTAAATATATAATACGATAAAAGGGAGTGGATTCAGAAGGATAACAAACAATACCTGAAAAAATGTGTTACAATAGTATATAGTAGTACATCGAAGTAGGAAACATTAAGAAGAGCCCAGTGGATCCCGAAACACTCACTCGAAGTGCACTGGAAGTCCGTATCCGCGGCCCTAGCGTATGAAAATTTTATATCATATCTTCGCTTTATCAACACCAATGAATTATGATGTCCCGATTTTTCTGTCCAAGTCTCACAATGTTATGACGTTTTTTTAGCAATTAAGGTCGCTGAACATCTAAGAGTCGTTTTACATTCATGCTGGAGACATTCGATTCAAAAGACATCTAGAGAGTTGTTAGTGAAACGACAAAGAAATAGTATTTATCACTTTCTGGATCATTGACCACCACTCACAATCAGAGTTTTTCTCAGGTTTCCCTGATTCATTGGGCAAATCCTGAAATGGCCTCTTGTTTTCCTGGTAGAAATAAAAGCTTTAATATGTGCTCTTTTTTGAGCTCTCCCTTTGCTAGCTGTGGTAGAAGCAAACCCAGGGTTTGGATCGCCACATTGATACCAATAATATAAAATTATATCTATTGTTCGTTTATTCATGCAATAAGTTTTCTATAACTCAGGAGCAAACATTTCTTGTTTTCAAATGCTGTTAACGTCGTTTTGTTAGAATTTTCATTCATCATTCAACTACGTATAGTGAAATGGAGGAGAAGATATTCTGGAGCTCAAGAAAATGAGCGGAGATTATACTGCTCATTCATACGTCTCATACAGTTTCTACTGCTTTTTGATGAAAATGAATGAAATGAAAGTAAGTATAACTTGTCTTGGTCTATGTCTATACTTGGTACTTGTCTTGGTCTAGCGATGCTGAAGGTATAATTCTAGAAATCTGCGCTAAAAAACTTTAACAACTTCCAGCGATATTGCTTCTTCAGTAAACTGTTTGTTAGTTTGATTACGATCGAGACAATCTCATGGACCCATTGCTTATTCAAACACGAGTACGAAAACTTTCAAAATAATATCCGTAAATCTAACTAAAATCTAACTAAATAATATCCGTAAATCTAATTAAAAGCAGTACAACACCCAAACGCAAGAATGCTAAATGTTTGTAATTTCCAAGAATCTCTTTCTAATTTCTTTCTAGTATCGTAGGGTATCAAAGTCCAATGAAAATCACGCCAGTCTATTAGGCGGCCAGAAAGCGTTTCAGCACAGTGGTCTTCGGGGGGATCTCGTTGCGGTGATGTGTCTTCACGTGAGCATCCCGAGGCGTCCGCCGCTGCCGTTGCCGAAGACGAAGATGCCTGCGGCGAAGGGAGGGGTCCGCCTTGCCCCGAAAGTTGTTTCTTCCTCAGAAGCTCGAATCTGGCGCAGAGGGGTCGCACCGGTGGGGGGATGGGGAGAAGGAGGTCGCGGTGCCACATTGCCCGCCAGCCGAGAAGGTCCGCCGGGGGCGAAGGGGGGAGGGGCGGTCGACCGCAAGGGCGATGGACGCGGACAGCGGGACAATGGATCTCCTAGAGGTGATGGCTGCAAAGTGATTGGAACACTCGCTGGAAGAGCTGAGAAGAAGAGTCGGGGTAGATACGAAACGACGCGATACAAACAGACGAACGGAGAGAGGTGGTGAAACAAGATAAAGAAAGAGTGTAGGAGAGAAACGAGGCGCTTGGGATTAGAAAATGCTAAGTCACTCAACAAGTAAAATTGAGATATTTACCTTTTTCTTGTGGACGTTGGCCAGCCAATGGCGATGTGGTATTAAACAATAGTTACATATTCAGTATCTTTTAATGAAGTGAATATTATTTTTATATTATTCACCTGATTTACAGAATTTTTTAATCTCTTAATTTCCTCTCCTGTAAAAGTTACCTGAGATGACTTACTATTATCTTATGCGCAGCGCCTAGAAACAAAACGAACAAAAGTGGCGGGAAAGATGAAAAAGGACCCGACAGTGAAGAAACATGGGTGAAAAGGACGGAAAATTATACGTTCACGACCAAATAGGTTAATTTTGTAAATTGATATTCTTTAATAAGACTAATGCAGACATCACTTGTTTGTTGTTCCCATTTACATATTGTCAGTTGTTTCCAGTCTCTCTCTCTCTCTCTCTCTCTCTCTCTCTCTCTCTCTCTCCTCTCTCTCTCTCTCTCCCTCTCTCCTTCCCCTTTGTTATTTACCGCTTATATCAGTTATATACTTTATTACGCAGCCTTTTAAACTTTATTATCACATGTCAACCAAATACACAGTCCATGGTATAATTAAAATGTACAATAATCAATCATATTAACTTTATGAATATCAGTAACTCCGAAAAATAATTATAATTTTTTGACCACATGACTTCTTTCACACAGCACACAATAATATTTTTTCTCATAAATCCTGTACTATTAACACTGGTAATACTGAGAGATTGGGATGAACTAATATTATCATTATTAAAATTAAAACAACTTATTAAAATGATGGAATATTCCATCAAACACATCGAAATCGTTCATTCTAGCAAAGTCCAATCAAAATATTATAATTTATATCCTTTATTCGTGTAAAAAACATTAACAGCCAAATGCAAGAGGAGTTTCATTAAAATAAGTTCGGACATTGAAAATTGCTCTCCAGCTACCAATCTCAGTAACGTCACACCAGAATTAAAAGAATTTATGTGGGACGATAGTGTTAAAAGAATGTAAAAAGGGGATGTGAACGTGGGATGCTCGCAGAATAATTCGACAGAAGAGAAATGCTTGTGGACGGTAGAACTGAGAGAGCAGGAACGCGAGCAGTACAAGGCGTGCAGTATGAGGACGAGGAGCATGAAGTGTTTTCGACAGCTACTGATGCCGGCCATTAGTCCTGTAATTGTAGTGCATGCTATTCTCAGGAAGTGGTAGTATTCTCCTCCTTCTCCTCCTCCTCCTCTGGGAAGTGAGATCCGGCAACAACCTACACGGCGGCATGCGGTATTTCTGTCTCCAGGTATCTCCCTGAGGAGGGCACCGACTTACTGGGGACGAGCTCGAGGCTGTCGAGCTCGTGGTGATTAGGTATCTCCCTCCGACGTGTGATAATCGAGTGCATATGAGTATAACTCAATGTGATTTTAAGGGGAAAAGAATGAGGAAGGAAAGATCGCCTGCGGTCTTAGTCCTTTTGTTCGCGTTCTTGCCCGGTTTTCACTTGGTATTGACATGAGAAAACACGAAAAACTTGCGATCAGAGCAGCCAGTCGCTAGAACTCTCCTGCAGACAGTGGTTGAAATCGACCCAGATGTAGCTCGTCCTAAAACCCGCCAGCGTCGGGATGCGAACACCGGGACCTCCCAGTCAACGAAGCAGCAGACAGAGCGCCGTTTCCGCACGGGAGCTTGTGCACACGCAGAGCCGCTGAGAGAGGAGACCGGCGCGCCGAGGCCACGCAAGAGGCTGGTGGAAGCGAGGCGGGGCACGTCAGGAATGGAAATTCGCGCGGAGCTATTCCTCTCGCCGCTATTAACGCATCAGCAGAATCGCGAATCGCCCCCCCACCCCACCCCCGGCGCACCCCCAACCCCTCCTCGCCCTCCTCCCCGCGCCTCTCCTCCCCCGGCCTTTCCCCCCCCCGGCCCCTACCCCTTCTGAAGCTGCCATGATTCCCCTTGTCGTACCCATTCCCCTTACGTCTCCCCCGGCGTCGTGCCACCGCCGCCGCCGCCGGCCGCGCGGCCCGCTACTCTCTCAGGGCTTTCTACAGCGTGAGTGCGCGCACCCCCTTCAAACGCCGTCGCGGTCGCGGTCGCCATGCCCCCCTCCTCCTCGCCCCCGCCCCCTCCTCCGCCGCCCGCCCCACATGCTGACACGTCGACTGCGCGCTTCAACGCCCCGGCGCTGAGGCCAGCCTGTTCATCGCACAATAGATGTAAAAATCGATCGCGCAATGGACGCCCGTTCTGTACAGTCGCGGCCTAACAATGCAACATGGTACACGTCAGAACGCTGTGATCATATTCATGGATTCTATTTTGCTAGGAGTTTCACGGGGGTGTACCATTATCGGATCATGGAAAGCAACTTCTGTGTTCGATTGTCTGTGTTTACTGAATAAAGTCATCAGAAAATGTTTATGTTTAAACACTGTTATTCTACTGTAATACATAATTAAAACTCAGTTCATTAAATCGTCTTTCAGGGAATACAAAGATACAATATTTGTATTTCCAGCACCATGTATTATATGCCGACAGTACGTAAACTTTACATTTTTACACTATACATTTTGCTGCTGAAGAATTTTTTTAGTCAAAAACTTCAGATTTGATTGTTATTTATTCCTCATATTAATTATTGAAATATTGTTTATACATATTTGGGCGGTGAGAAAAAATTAATTACTGAGGAGATGGAGTGCATCTGTTTTGTTTTCGTTACGCACTTGTTTCGAGATGGAAATAACAGTCGCCCCGCAATTTTTAGAAACAACAAAATCCAACTTTATGTCAGTTTCATTCAGAGATATGACACTGAAAACAAATAATCATTGTCACATATTTATTTTCTTTGTAGTATAGGAATTTTATTGTGTACATTTCATTTTGAATTTTTATTATTCTTCAATATGTAAACTTTTTATCGACGATTTATTTAATTGTTTATTTGGCAAACGCACGCTCACCCAAAAAGCAAAAATATTAATTTTTAGAAACCTTTATGTGTATATTTTTAATCAGTTTATTTTCGCAAATAGGTTTTGGGGTAGCGTCTCACATATCCTACGACTGTACATCAAACGTTTAAGATAAAGCTCTGAAAATATTCTTGATTTCTCTTACAGTTTTCTCTTCTTTCTGTAATCATAATAAATATACATTATAATAGAAAGTTATGTATTGTAAGATAATCCATAATGAAATTTAAAATGTGTATAATGAAATTCATCTCTAAACTTGTCAAACTATCTGAACTTAGAGTTGATGAAGATGTGATAAAATATAATACTAGACTAGTTACAAAATGCGCAAACAAGGAAGATAAGGATAAAAAGATCGTAACAACGAATAAGCAGAAACTATATTTCAAAAATATCAATTGGATCACTGACAAATATTACGTTCTAACGCATTGCATTGCTAAAATTAATGATGGACGTGGTGATGATGATGATGATGCGTGGCGCTTCTTACGAAAATCCGTGTATGATCGTTTTGTTCTACAGTTATGAAGTTGTAACTCCATAACACTGAGCAAGATGAACTTAGAAAATTTCAATAGTAAATACACTTCTTTCTCACATATATTGCTGTTGATTGAGATAATTCGATCTTCCCTGTGTAATAACTTTCTTGTAACACAATAGGATTTTTAAAGACATCCCCAATATCTTCTTTTTGTACGAAAGCACATAAAAATTGCATTCACCCAACTGTGGGGAAAATAAAAAGAAAATCTCGTCATAACAAAAGGAGCGTGTTTTAAGTGCATTGGTCGTAGAGCAATTTGCGTATATTTATATTTGACAGTAGCGGGACGAAAGAAAAATTAACGCACTAATCATTTCGTAATAACAGGATATTTTGTCTCCAATTTTGGAAAATTAACAATTACGCGCAGAAAATATCTAATCTTCTTCCTCCAAATCTACGAGTTTCAGAAATGCAGTGGAATATGGAAACCTAAACTTCGCTCAAATAGAATACAAAAAATTATTTGTGGCGCAGAGAGTCATAATTTACATTCAAATTATTTTATTAATTCTTTCCAAATGCGTTATTGGAATATTTTGCACTTCAAACACATTCCTTAAAAAACCAAATTCAAATTATTTGCTAGATTAAATCAAGTAACAAAAAAGCTGGGAAGAAATAAACTTTGTATTGCAAACCGTTCATCGCAAATTTCACTGCAATACCAGAAGCTGTTCCGTGTCTCAAAGCTTGCATTAAAAATTATAAATATAAACTAAAAGGAACTCTCACAAAATAATTTTGTCTTCTGTAATTCTGCCGTGACATCGTAGTTTCATTTCAAGTAAATTATATGAAAATGACGTAGTATTGCATTCTGCACACTCATATCTTGTCACAAAAATTGCTGAAATAGAAATAGAAAACATGTATCCCTTAGCCATAGAATAAAACCCCTAATTGTTTCGAAAGACATGACGTTAGCGCGGACTTTACCGCTACCAACACCAGCAAAATAAAAACAAATGAGACACTCGTCTTAACTGGCGCTACAACTTCTCCGAGCGATAAATCAAAACGAGCGCAGGTTTCTTGGAAGGCGTTTAATTCCATTCGCGTCGGCGCGGCGAAGCGACGCCATTCTTAAACGAGTCCTCGCGACAGTGGGATTTACGAGGCGTGACGCGCGGTGCGAGCATGAAATAAAAGCGCAATCCCTGCCTCCGCGGTTGCAGCGCGCAGAAAAGGTGCATTTATCAGCGCGGCCAGAGCGAGGGGACGCGGGAACATGGGATGGGATGATCTACACGGGGTGGTACGGGACGAAATAAACAATGACGAAGAATTGTAGTGATCTCGGTAGAAACCACTTGAAGCAGAAAGCTTCAAAAGTGGGAGGTATTACAAACCCCTCAAACTTGCAGAACGTGAAGTTTATGTCTTCCGGTAAGAAGGAGTAGAACGAAGATAATTTACTTCTTTTTCACTTCTTTATGAGTAAGAATATTTTGAAAACATTTTATTCATACTGGCATTCCAATAATGTAATTTGAACTGGGATATTTAGGGTCTTAACGTGTTTCAAAGAGACTCAGAAGGTAGATTATGGAGAGACTATTACCGAATGAAGTATCTAAGCATTATCAAAATTTTGCGATTTTCATGTTACCTCAACTACATACAAATTGTGGTTTGCAAATAAATTAATAGAAACATATAACACATTCAAAATTACCATACTTAGCCGAGATATCTACTCAGAAAGAGGTATTATAATCGCCAATTGAGATTATCATAAAGTGTTTTGTACGGTAGACGTAAAGTTTTAAGAAAACAACAAAATTTTCTTAACTTCGGCCATTGCTGGTGATTTTACCTTTGAGAGACGTATCAATATTATAAGCTGGACGATTAAGTGACTAGAATGTGTGGAATGGAAAAAAATGGGAAATGGATGAACATGCGAGAGAGAGGAACTACATATACGCGGTTATGATGTGTCAAACATTGGTTCGGCGTGATCGATGCATGTCTAGGATGGAACAAATTAAATCATCGTTCTGGTTAAATCAAATTAAACGAGAGGCGCACAGAATCGATTTCGCTTAACTGTTTGAAAAAAGGCAAAAACCAATGAGTAATGCGAAATGCGTCAGATAATGCAGGACATATAATGGAATAATCAATTCCGAGCCGATATGATGTGTAATAAATTACAACGTAATGGGCGATTTGTGGAAACAGTTTGCATCAGTTAAAAGTTTCGTTTTTTTTTCTGAGAATGCAAAATCCCAAAAATAGACGAAAGCGGAAGGGTGACACAATATACGCTGGGCGGGAGGATTAAGCGCGCGAGGGGGGGGAGGAAAAGGCAATATACGCTCTTGAAGCTGTTGACGACGTCCTGATTTGCTACGAAATATTTACAGCATGATCAAAGAAGACTCGCCGGTGAGTCTTGCCCGTAGATATCTACCCTTAACCGATATGTGAATTGTCGGTCGGCCAGGAATCGCTAGGCAGAAAAGGCAGGAGGGGTAGGCGGGGCAGGGTGGAGCAGGGCGGGGAAGGGCGGGGCTGGGTGGAGCAGGACGGGTGGGAGAGGGTTGGCAGGGGTAGGCGGGGCGGGGTAGAAGGCGAAGCGCAAGGCCGGGATCCCGCAGATTTATAGAAACGAACAAAACTGCGAACACGAGAAGGGGACAATGGGGATTGAGCAACTGCGTAGGGACAGTGATCGCTTGCTGCATAGCGAAAAGGGAGGCGAATGAGGGACGGAGGACAGCAGCGAGGGCGGGGCAGAGCGGGCGGACACGACAAGGGATGAAGGGGGCGGCGGGCGGCGAGCGTGAAGGCCGTAATCCTCTCTTCGGCCCCCACATAAATCGGTAGCCCCCGCAACAGCGCTCCGCTCATGAAATGTAATGTTCTTTTCTATTTTATTCTTCCCCACTGCGTTCCGCTGATAACGGAGGAGCAAACGAATAATCCGTAAAGGTTCTCTATTTATTTCTTCGAATATTCTTCCGCCTTTTGCCTTCCGAGAACTTTATTTCACTCTTGGATGAAGATGTCGCTTATAAAAAAGGGAGGAAAGTAAGTGACTGTGTGCCGGAATTATTTCCACAGTCTTTAATAGTTAAAAAACTTTTTAAATATCTTAATTCAATTTAAGTTCTTAGTTCAAAAGTTCTAAGTTCTTAGTACAAACAAAAACGGCTCAAGTCTATGTGCGGAAGTGAAACTTACATTTTAGTTATTTTCACATGAAGTTTAATTGGAATATACACACATGCGCTCAAAACTTCACACACGCACGCACGCGCGCACACACACACTCATGCACACCGACTTCTTACTGCAGGCACGTAAAACCGCGACCGCAGGAGCTCCTTGCCCGCCTGAGGAGCCTGGCGCTCGTACTGGCACGAGCAATTTCTAATGATTCCGAACACATCTCCCCTTAAATGAACATTCGCAACCTGAACATTGGCTTCGTACGAAAATAGTTTTTTTTCTATCAAATAACCGAGAATTGTATTACGTTTATATTTTTCACTACTTATTACTATTTGATGTTTATTTTCTTATTATTATAAACTCGCTTTTATTCATTTATGTATTTAGCAATAATGTGAAATAAATTAAGTAATCTTATAAGTTACAAATTCTCGCTCACGGATGGGCAGTACTTTTAACAGACAAGAGTATTTGTCTTTTAAACCTCCTAACCTGAACGTAAAAAGTTCATGCTTTTATATCACTCAAATAAACAAAATTACAAAATCAAGATTATTTTGATTCAATTTTTTAAAATTTTACTCTCAATTGAGAATTTGAAACCGAACTGATGTATTATTTCATTTTATTGGATCATTTATTTGCCTTAAATAGATAATGACCATGTAGCTAAATTTGTGACAATAATTGACAAGTAACGTCTTCCAAATCCTATCATAGGCCAGGTATCCAGTGACGTACCGCCACTCCGAAGGAATTTAGACAATTCTTACTTTTAAATCTCGCGCCAATTTCTCTGCATGCAGTGCCCGCGAACAGAAGTATGCTTGTTGCCATGCCCGCGACCATGACATGCCTGTCTTACTGGAAGAAATAGCGGTTTCATGTTTGTTTTAATCATAGTTGCTGGCGAAATAGAATAATAGGAACCTTCTATAAATTTAAACCACGTTTTTCTGTGTTAACTATACACAAATCAATATATTTTTAACTTTGAGGATGCAAGATGAATTTTTACTGCATTAATGACAAAATGTGTTTTTAAAGTTTATATACATTTTGTGATAGTCTTTTTATGATTGATTGATTTTTTCGTGGTTCAGGGCGCGTCAACTGCTTCGGTCATTAGTTCCGTTAGTGTAGTGTATGTTTTTTCTCGGGAGATGGCGGTGATCTTCCGCCGATGGATGGCGAGATCCGGGACCGACCTACCGTCGGCTAGTGGGGTTTCCCCCTAACCAGGACTCTCCCACCAGCGGGGCACCGCCCCAGCGCGGGAAAGCTCTAAGTTCCCGACCGGACTCCCAGAATATGTGATAGTGCCGTGTATGTTAGTGTCAGTGTGTGTGTAAGAGGAGAGGATAGGACAAGGAAGAGGAAGGACAGATCGCGCGCGGTCCGTGGCCCGTTTGTTAGGGTACTGCTCCGGCATTCGCCAGGCGTTGATCGGAGAAACCACGGAAAACTACCGATCAGAGCAGCCGGCCGCTAGAATTCTCCTCCAGACAGCGACTGAATTCGACCTAGCTGAAAAGCTAGTGTCGAAAATCCTGCCGCCGTCAGGACTCGAACCTAGGACCTCCCGGTCAGATGCGCTGCAGTGACATCAGTTGATGCACTGAGCTGCCGCTACCGGTCTGATGAAGTCGTCATGGAACGTATTTCATAATTTATAGATGATTAATGCCCTAAAAGGGGTTTACTCTTTCAGATATGTAGAGACTAGCAGGTGAAAAGAAATGAAAACAAACGTGAAATTGAATGGTAATTACGAACTTGAATAACGAGGGAAGATACACAATATTTAAGAAATCTGATAATAATTACTATTACTACATGTTATGATACAACTTAAACAGAGGATTTGACAAACTGCAACCATTATTACATTTCTGGTTTATACAAACTTTCACGACAGCTAAGGCTAGCGATTTATTTTACCTGAAAAATACTCTTAATACAGCGAATGTTTCGGTTATATTTTGAAGAGAACATCCTGGCGACGTTTTCTCGGAACCCAGATAGCACACTCGCACACCAAAAGCGACGTTCGCTTTTAATAGAACAATACCACATTGGGCGGAGATCTCTGACGTACGCAGTGCTTTCTCTGCCAATTATATTTCGAAGTCGTGTTCGTCGACAGGCAGAACTGGCTTGGAATTACTTCACGAGGGAGAACATAAATCATCTCAAAAACGTGAAGACAAAAGGCTCTTTATACTATGCTGGAACAATCTGATAATTGAATTCAAGATAAAATTTCTTTTGTCCATTGACGAATATTCAACGAACTCTGAAATATTTTGAGTTTAGAATAATGAATGTATTCTTAAATAATAAACTCCCATTGTTCTACATTAAAATGATATAATCCTAATTAAAATTTGGTACACACATTCTTAATGTTTTTATTTGTAAAAGGGTATTCTGTGAAACGCCAAAATTATGGAAATATTGTAATGAAATCATACAAATGGAATGATTATAAGTTGCAGCATGAATTATGATTTCACTCTTTACGTTTTTTTAAAGGAATGGCTAAATCTATAGTTTTTAATAGTTTTCATAGCATAGTGTACTGTGGAGACGTTGCTTGACTGATAATTATATATTTTAAAGTTAAAATTTAAAATTATATATTAAAAGTTTAACATTATCACTATCAATTAAAAGTGTTATCTAAAAATGAACCTAAATCCAGCATCAATAATAAACCAACGCCGCCCGTTTGAAGAAAAACAAATCGTGTGCACGACGGAGCAATGTTTGGGAAGTGCAGCGGGTCAGATTGACCGCATTCCTTCCCCTTCTACTCACCCATTTCGACGTCAAAACGATGACGCATTTTTCTTTGGCGTAGTGACGCCAGCAGTGTGGTTTTCACAAAAAAAAAAAAAAACCAACAGCGCCGACACTGATATTTTCGCAGTCTTTGTACTCGGGCCTTGAAACTTCAATCAGGAGAGAGGCGATGACGCAAAGGGACGCATAGAAAGAGAAGCCCCGCCCCCTCGTCCCCCGCCCCAGCCCTCGCCCCCGTCCCCTGCGAGGAGGCGCTGCCTCCGCCGCCGCCCCCACTGCCTCTCCGGGAGCGCACAGCGGGGGCGGGGCGGCGGGAGAGCATTATGATTAAAGTCCCGCTCCTATTTTGTCATTCCTCTGGTGCTGTGGGCAAAGCTCGCCACATTCAATGTCGAACTAACCGCAGGCCAAGAAAATCAATTCTGCGGGTATCTCTGACCAAATAGGCGTTGCGTAGAGCATACATATTACTCCGAGCGGACTCCTTCTAACAGCGATTCTCCTTTTAAAGGAAGGCCGGAAGTCGCAAAGAAATGCGTAACTAAGAGAGACACTTTTTGCAAAGTGTCGAAATCACGTTCATTACAAATGAGGAAATGACAAACGAAACGTATTGCAGCTACATTTGTGAATTTGTATTATATTAAAACAAGTTATATGTTACTCACGTAATATTTTTAAGACACAATAATAACTTGTACAAGACGAATTTATTTTGAGCTCATTTGGACTGCGAAATTTCAACTTAAATACTCACAAAACGTAAGTTTAAAACTTGTATTTAGCGCGCATAGTATTAATATATGACACAACTAATAATGCTATAATGAAAAATATATTGTTGGAAAGTAGACTTTTTAGCATTTCATAATCTAAGAATTTTCCCTATGAAACTGAATAATCAAGGGAATTCATTTGAAACTACTACAGATATGTATTTAAACTTTTAACTTCCAAAACACGTGCTTCTCTTCCATTTTATGCATGTGACAATAAGTATTCTACGCACAGATTGTAAAAAGAGATCGGCGTTTGTCGTGTTGGGAGAGTAACGAGTAAGATCCAACGCTTCCTCGCACCCTGAGCCTGGCGGTTGGGAAGTCGGGCTTCCCAAGTGGACAGTGCCTTCAGGAGGTGCCTCCGCCGCCAGCGGGCCTGTGAGCTTAAGCGCGGCGGCAGAGAGCATCCCGTTGTTCGCTCTACCCCTTGGAAGTATCCCCTCTCTACACAGAACACGCTGTGAAGAGATGACGGTTTTGTACAGTTTAGAATAAAACATCGACCCAGAGCCTTATATCTGTGCTATGGTAAAACAGGTGGCCTGTAACAGCAAATATACTGCTAAACACAACCGCACAAAATGGTTTTTCAAAAAGTAGCACGTACATTGTTCACAAATAACAAATGAAATATTCTGGTATAACACTACAACCAGTATTCACAAATTTTAATTAAATGCTGTAATGACATAGAATTCTACACATACAGTACAACACATCTTTACATATCAAGAATATAAAAAAATGTTTCTGCTTCATAACGCAACAAATGAATAGCAAATATTTAACGATTGTCTTCTTCCATGGAGCCATGCTGTCGCATGACATCATCCGTGTCGTAAGCACTGAAGTATTGCCTTTGATAATGCGTAGTATCAGAATAGGCGGAATAACATTTAAATATTTGAATTTTTAGTGAAAACCCAAAGTGTTTCACTATTTTTGAATTTTCCCCGAGTTGCAGGGAATTGAAGGAAACTATAGACATCTCCCATTTAACCGAAAGCAGCAGTTCAAATCCTGCGTGCGTTGGATTAGCAGATTATGATGCAAGAGGGGAAATGTCCAACGCAACCCGCAGCACGCATTACGCTACAACGCACTTCATCGCGCGATGCGACCTAGACTTTCGTGTCTAAGGGACACGAGGGTTCTTGGGCCGTAAGATAAAAAATAAGACCTCTTCGAGATTTCTGTCACATAATTGGAGGGTATATCTACTCTGTAGAACAGATTCTTAGAAACCTCCGAAATTTAATTCAGAATGAAGATCTTTTTACTTAAAAACTAATGATTTAAAAATTGTAGAACTTGCTCACATGTCTAGCTAACCTCTCGTTAATTTTAACTGCGCAATGTCTTCTCCGAAAATGTATTTCATTATGTGTGTTGAGTAATTCGGGACTAAATTCATGCATGCCAAATCTTATATACGATATGATAGAAATTTATTATTTTTACAACATGAAATCATGCACAGTTTATTCTTCAATTTTAGAATCTTGCAAACATGAATGAAGAAAGTGAGTTAGGTTTCGAAGATATAAACATTAAATGGATGTTTAAACGAAGATTTGAATTACCGGAATTAGTTCTGACTTTTTTCCAGTGCAACGTATCACATAATTTGGTACAATTATAATGATTTTGAGCTTCGTTATTTCTTTGCTCCTTTTAAAGAACACTACAAGGAACACGCTGAATTTTTGATTATGTGTAGTTACGAAACGTCGAAGAGTTACGTTAGGTAACAGGAAAGTGAGAATTACTATTACCAGTAGACACTATTCATTAGTCATATGGGAAACATTTGATTTAAAGAATGATTTTGAATTTCCTACTCTATTTTGCGGTATTTATTATAAAAGCAACCCGCCACGATACGTTTAACATAAACGTGCGCGTAAGAGTATAAATGCTTATTAAAAAGAATGTTGCCCGCAACATATTTTAATAACTTATATATCTTTTATTATTGGATATGAAAATTGATGTTTGCCCTCCATTTGTAACAGTTTTTTCGGTATTTTTTAAGACAATATATGAGTACTCTTTTTAGTAAATTACAATGCACAATTTTTCATGTTTTTGTGATAATTTGAATCCGGTCAAGATTACTGGATTTATGAGTCATGAAAATCGTTAAAAAAAGGGATCTTGCTCTACTGTATCTACGGTTACAGTAAAAAAGTATAGTAACAGAAACACAACCTGCATTACCATTATTGCCACTAGGGACTTTGGAAAAGTTCATGTAAGAGCAACATTTCTACCCTTTTAATATTTATGTACACATCATTATAATATTACTGTTTGCCACATTATTCCTCAATTATTATTATTATTATTATTATTATTATTATTATTATTATTATTATTATTATTATTATTATTATTATTATTATTATTACCCTTGATTAAGGTATAAAAACGAAGCACATATTCAATATACTTTTATAAATACCTATGGAATTTCCATCTCGTGGGATTTTTGGAAATGTATGATGTAAATTCTACACAGTTAATAGGTTACTTCTTTTACTATTCTTAAAATGATAAAAATACTTTTCTCTCCAAAACAACGATAATTAATTCGTATTTTACTTAAATTTTTCTGTTCAATTATGAGTTTCATAATTTCAGGTAAATCTTACATTCAACTATTGTTAGAAACCATTCGTTTCCGAGATTTCCACACAATTTCTGACAAGTGATTTAGTGATGTACGTTAGGCAATTTTTTCCCTTTATTATTAACAATTTTAAATATATTTATCTGTGCGACACTTTGGGGGGTATTATTATTATTATTATTATTATTATTATTATTATTATTATTATTGTACTGCTTTGTCGAAAGAAACTTCACATCTGTAGAAATAAATGTTAAGTTAAAATAAGTTTAGGTAGTTTTGTTTTCAAATTTCAAGCAATTGTATGTTGTTTCAAATATTTGGGAATAATATCAATTTCCTCCCAAGCTTACGATGACCATCATCACGTCGCATAGCTCAGGCGGTTTTATTTTAAAAAAGCATACCATTAACAATGGTTTAGTGAAAAATGTAACGTTTTCGGTTTTTGTAATTAGCAATCATGAATTCACATATAGAACTGGACTACAGGGCAACTTTTACATCACGGTCTCAAACACCATTCTTCACGCGTTTTAACATCCAACAACTTAGAGCACTGCACACACCGCCTCCTCGACGCCGAGAAAAACAGCCAAGGGTACTCACCCGGCGAAGACGCTGCTCGCCTTCTCCCGGATGGCGCTGAGCGCGCCGAAGCCCGGCATGATGGCGGCGGCTTGGTGGGTCTTGCGAGGGCGGCAGGCACGGCCAAGACGGCGGCGGTCGCGACGGTGGTGGCGGCGGCGGCGGCGGCAGAGGCGGAGGCGGAGGCCGAGTCGGCGGCGGCGAAGGCGAGGAAGACCGCGCGGAAGCCGGCGCTGAGCGGAGCGGCGCGGAGCGGAGCGGAGAGCACTAGGTGGATCCGGCGACGGCCCCCTTCCGCATCACACGACGGCAGACGGGTACAAGCGAGGGCTGGGAGCCGGCATCTGCGAACACAGCGCCGCGATGGGCCACGTCAGCCCTCGGGAGCGGGCAGGGCCCCAGGGCTCCCGCGCGTGAACGCCGCCTTCATTTCATTCCATTCGTTTTCGTCAAAAAACAAAAACATGTGACATACCAATACAAGAATAATCTGCGCACGTTTTCTTGAGCTCCAGAATGACTTATCCGCTCTTTTACTATGAATAAAAGCACCAATAGAGCAAGGTTAGCGACATTAGAAAAACTGTAAATTTTCGCTCTCCGATTTATAGAAATTTTATTTGCATCGTTAAATGATAAAACATTCTGAAGCTCTCCAAGCTTGCTTGATACAAAAACGTCACATTAAGTCCAAGCTGCATGCGTATACAGGAGCGGAATAAGGAAGTCTTTCAAGAAAGGTTTATTTCATTTCAGATCCCCCCCACATTTTTTTTAAATGAGAAAAAGTTTAAAATGGTTAACTTGAAATAAAAATAATCATGTTTATAATAGGAATACTCCTTTGAATATTCTGTGATCAATATATGGTAATTAGTTTGAATAATTCGAGTAAAATTACAAAAGAAATGTTGGTAGGGAAGGGGGGTCGTCCAGCCGTCACCGACGTGGTGGCTATCGTCAGCTGCTGAACAAACGATATTCAGTGGTTGTCTGAACTTGCATGGAGACTGGATTAAATTATACAATAACACCTACATTAATTAAATAAGGCAACAGCAGTAATCAATGTTGTATGAGACAGATCAACAGAATCGCAATTGTCAACGGCCGAATAAACGGTATTTGTATAAACATTTCAATTCGATCAGAAAAAAAATTTATTTGTTCCCAAAGCTACCAAGAAAGTCACCATTTATCTTTAAACGCCAGAGAAGTATAAAAGTACGCTCATTCCGTTTAGAGACAGCGAAAATAGGCGTCAACTAAAAATGTATTTTTTAAAATAATCTTTGCCTTAATTGTTTCTTTAATAACATGCATTTCTGAAATTAATACATAAATATTTTCACGTAAACTATTAAAAACTGCTCAATGCACCTAAGATTTGAAAACAGTACCATTTTCTTTAGAATAAAGAATTTTTGTACTTACAACAGTATTAACTTATGATTGCGATATATTAATTATTTTTAATTATTAGTATTAACTTACTCGTCTCTGGAATACCAAAAACATTTCAGAAATTGCAACGTTTATCATCTAAATTTCTAGCCCACCCACTTCAAAGTGCTGCAGCAGGTCTCCATGTTCCAGGAATCTCGCGGAAAAATGTCGCTCGTCGACGGAAAACTTTCTGGCGGAGATAAAAGTGTTAAGACACGAATGTAATCTAACTGATCTTCCCTTTCTCTGAATGAAACTGGAAAACAATCGTGCGTCAAGTCACATTCTCTTCAGAATTTTCTTACGGCTAACAATATCAGAAAAATAACTTACGTCTAAACGTAAGAAAATGTTCTCGTACTACATTCACGTACATCACACACGCGCGCAAATACGTCAGGGTGGATTTGAGTTCCTTTATAAGAAACCACATACCAAGTAAAAAGGTCACAACTGTTCATTCAAATTCATTCCAAAGGAAGAAATATGAAAAGGGTTCTCATATTTAAAAAAAAAATAGTTTCATCTTCAATGTAACCCAGTGCTTTGAATTTCCGTAGCTGGAAAGGTACACCATAGAGAATACATAATAGAGAAGACAGCTGGATACTTTTCGCGAGGCTAATCATCAAGAAACAGAACAATGATGTGCGTCGACGGGGATTTTTACGGGGTCAACGAAAAGAATTTTCGTAATAATTTGTATCGTTAATTCATTTTTAAATTTCGTCTAAAAAACATTTCACCTACTTAAATTGTTTAAAGCACTAGTTTTGTCTTAGGAAATGTTGCTGTTTTTTCTAAGTAAATAAACGTATGCGGGTATAGTCATAATCGTCGACTTACGATTGTTAATGTCGCGTGTTCCACAGATAAGCTATCAATTCAGAACTTTCCTCGGGGTCACACAACACTCTGTGAGACGAAACGACGGATGATCAGTTATCAACGCGGTAATTTCCGGGTATCCACAGATATATTTTTTTCAATTTTGTACATAAGTTTTGTAATTTATAATACGTAAACACGCATAATAATACAAATGACATTAATAGAGCCAAACAAAACCTATAGAAAATCATCGAAAACTCGATTATAATAGTAAAGATTGATAGATTGACGTTATTTCAGGTAAATTATTAAGTATTTTAAAGCAATTCTTTCATGAGAAACATAAGTTTGCAAAACGATTTTCCATCGATATTATTGGTGTTAAAATGTTTTTTTCCCCTTAAAACAAACCTCGGTTTTTCAAAGTTAAGCTGGGCCTTGCCAAGGAAAATTCGAGATTGCATTTAAAAGTAAGATTCGATATTAATATTTATATTATCTATTTAAAAATTCTTTGTTTTATGGCAATATTAACTACCAAAACCCACCTTTACACATGGCAAGAGTAAGAATAATTATTGCACGTCTCACTGCAACACTGGAAAACAAATTTATCTACCAACATTGGAATACAAATTTTCAAGTCGGGTGTCTTTTCTTACGAAATGAATATATAATTTCCCAAAGTTGAGTAGAAATGTTCTATAATTTTCTTGACATTTTTAATACAAAATACAAAGAATGCTCTTCGTGCAAAATCAACATGCAGATATTATGAAAATATTTTCCAGAAACACTCTCTTCATTTCGTTCTCTCTTTCGCTTTCCTCTCAATCAAGCGCTTTCGAGCTTCTCTCTTCTCTTTTCGGGTTGACGGAGTACAATGGCTGATCTTCCTACCACTGCGGGTAACTTGATGGGCTGAATGCGCAGCGCGTTTGATGGCTCCCAAATCCTTGCTGTAAGGCTTATCGAGGCTTTGCACCGCACTAACGTGGCGCGGGGATTGTGTTATGGCTGGGTACTTTAAAGAAAGCTCTTCCTATCGTTTACGCGAAGACTTACAAGCTTATGGCTCAGTTCAACGATTTATTCTAAGTGTCGCATTTCTACCCACCACGTCGTTTTACGTCCCCTGGGAATACAGAATAAATGTGCCGAAGAATTCCTTCACTAAATTTTGTAACATACTTTTTGTTTTTACGCTAATTAGTTCAACAAGCGAACAAACTAGAGAATTGCCTCAAATTAAACTTGAAAAAGTTGTGAGAAAAATTGCCAGCATTTTATGCCAATTTTGATATGTATTGTGTATGTGTATGTGTTTGAAATTTATTGCGCAGTGTATAAAAGGTTTGCTCAGAACACTTAAGGTAAACTTATAGTTTCTCACTTATCCTACTTGTTTCGTATTAATTATCAAACAATATTTTCAAAACAAATAATAAGTAACGTTGGAATTAACTTATAGTTGTTAACGGAGAGTTTTTAACGGAGTTGACCCACTTCTCATTAGTGTACTTCATGAACAGGGGTTTTAGACTATTGAATCGTCCGTTAAAAGGAAATAACAATCTTTTAGGAAAAGAAGAAAAATGAAAACCTTCCAAAGTGTGCAAAAATAGGTTTGCAACGGCAAATGAAACTGAAGAATATGAGAAAAAAATGACTGAAAGTAGTGGTGTTAAAATATCACATAATTTCTCGCATTATGTGTAACTTAGACAATTTTTTAAAAATTTAGTGTTCAATGCGAAAGAATTTACAGTCGTTTTGGAGAAAAATGTTGCCTTTACAATAAGCAAAGATGACGAGAAAACGACTATTTTTTCAAAAATGTACAGGTTCTTATACAAAGATCTAACTTTCTAAGAATACATTTCTCTAAGGAAAATAATCTCTATCAACAATATTGTACTTCTCCAATGTCAATTTTTGGCAATTTTCAAAAATAGAGAGTTTACCTAAAATAAAAAGTGCGCCATTTTTATACGCTTAAAGAACTCTGATCGATAAAAATGTAAATAAAAATTTCAGCTGTTTTTTAGGAAATCCAGTTCTTTAAACTGCCTCTATTTCACGCAAAACTACACCAGAACCGCTCAAATTATCGAAAAATTGTACATGACCTTATTTAAAGATATGTCTTTAAAGAAAAAAATTTCATCAACGAAAAAAATTGTATCCACTATTGATGTAGAGTGAGGATAACGAAAAACGTTTGAAATTTTATATTTTCAAAAATTCAGTTTGTTCAACGAAAATTAGAGCTGCATGTGTTTTAAGCAATTATTGCTGTATTCAAAAGGTGGAGTCATTTTTTGAGAAAATCTTGTTATGAGTTCATGTAAAATATTCTACAAAATCAAAATATGCAGATCTATGGCGGAAAGGCAATTATGAAGAACATCGTCTGAAAATCGTCGGTTTAGGTGCCAGATTTGACCACGGACGGACACTCAGCCAGACGAATAGACAGACGTTTTCCCGTAAACCGTTTCCGTTTTTGTTATTTCGAACCCACAAGTGAGGACCAAACGTTTTAGACGAAGTAATTTACTACATTTAGGAACAAGAGATATTTACTTTTTCGATATCAAGCCTCCACAATACTAGTTTATCTGAGAAAAAATCGCTAGTGTCTGGCGACGCATTTCAATTATATTTGGTACGTAAAGACCTAGTAGATTAAAAGAAAAACGAGAAAAACAAGAACAATTCTTTGTTTTATGCAAAATGTACTGTACTTCCGACATCAAATAGATTGTACAGGAACTTATCTATTTGTGAAGTCGACAAAACTGATGACAACATTATGATCTGTCGAACACTTAGCACTTAAACAAAACACTTAGGGTATTCCGCATGAAGGTTTTTGAGAATTCTTACAATTAAATTTTCGGGTTCTCGTAGCCTTCGTTTCTATTCTTCAAAGTGACGTACACAAACATATGCACTGAATGTGATTTTGGTAAATGCAAGATTATTAATTGAAGAAAATTCAATCAAATTACTGACAACATTGCTTTTATAAATATACTAAAAACCGAACTTTCTGAACCCAGAAAATTTTCCAAAGAATCTTTGACAAAATGCGAAATGGATATTTTCATTGAATTTCGCTACAGCGACCATAAAGTTCGTAGTATAAAAATTCCATATCCAAACTAAAAAAGTGAGGTTGAAGAGAATAATTTTTGAGAATTAGGATTATATTTTTCATTCTTAGAGTCCAAGCGTCAAAACAGAAATTCATTTTCTGAGTAACAAATAATTTTAACATGTTAATTTATGCAAATACTCTCAATTTCAAGCACGCATATATATTGAAAATGTTTATTAAATTAGAAATATAAGTTTAGATTGTTATGTTGAAAGGAGTATCTAAATGTGATATATTCCCGATTATGCTAAGTATGATATTGGAAGTTTTCACATTCGTAAATATCGAGTTCAAATGTAATCAAAATTTAAACGAAACAGTAATTTGTAATCACTGCGCTTCATTCAAGTGTATTAGATTTTTTATTTTTGCGACATTAAAATGACATTCATCAGTCAATCCTAGTGTGCTAAATACTAGCTGAATTACATTAAATATTTGGAATGCCAGACATAAAATGGCAACTACTTCAGAATGCCATTAAGAAAACGAAGAAAGTACAAAGTAGAAAATATTTTTACATTCAATTTTATGGTTTCAGACGGGCATTTTCAACTCTTCATAATCTTGTTCCGTACTCAACACTGAGACGTAATTACGTAAAGAAATGGGAAAGTGAAACGCAAAAGCTGAATGATAATAGTTTCAGACCGGCGTTTTCAATCGAACCTGCATCAATTTGATTTATACTCATCATTAGAATGTAATTACGTAAAGAAATGGGAAAGGGAAACCATCAAAAGCTGAATCACAATAGTTTTAGACCGGCGTTTATAGTCGAACCTGCATCAATTTGATTTATACTCAACACTAGAACAAAATTACGTAAAGAAATGGGATAGGCACAATAGATAGAGCTAGAGAACAATGGTTTTAGACCGGCGTTTTCAATCGAACTTGCAGCATTTTGATACATACTCATCATTAGAATGTAATTACGTAAAGAAAGCGGAAGAAAACCATCAAAAGCTGAATCACAATGGTTTTAGACCGGCGTTTTAATCAAACTTGCATCCGAACCTGCATCAATTTGATTGGTACTCAACACTAGAATGTAATTACGTAAAGAAGCGCCAAAGTGAAACGCAAGAGCTGGCTCACAATGGAAATGCTGGCGGCGCCTCAAAGGGCGCGCGGAGCTCGCGGGGCGGGCGCTGTGGGCGTCGCGGAGAGATGCCCGGCCACTGAGGCCTCGTGGGCGGCGATTCGCGGAACACGGCGCGGCGTCATTCCCAGCGGGCCGGCCGCGGGCCGCCGATGCGTGCGGTTATTCCCGATGCCGCAGGCCTCCGTGATTTCGGGGAACAATTAATCCTCTGTTAATACTGCGTGATTGCAAGCGCGATCTGTTTGCTGAACGTGGTTCGTAAAATACAAAATTGGAACCAGAATAGATGTTAACGAATGAATGTTAGTACATTCACCCGAAAGTATGTATGTAACGTACTCCCAAGACCTTCATGAAACGTATGATGATATGATGTACTGAACAAATTAAACATACTCCTTTTTACGTCTGCATTGCTAGGAATATGACGTTCAAACCATCGAAAATCACGATGACTACTTTCTTTCTCATTGCAATATTCCCAGGGAGATGGTAATACTAAGAAAACAGTTTCCTTATAATTACAAGAAAATTTACCTCGATATTTCTAATATACGCAATAGGTACTCTTTTAAAAAATTGAACGTTGATAACTGTTGATTTCTAATTACGCTAAACCCAAACAATTGTCATGGATTGATTCACTTTTACATTGTATGCAAATTTTCTTCCTTCATAAAAAGCATAAGACTTGAAAATTAGGTAATTTCAGTCATGATTTATCATCACACCATGACCATAAAAGTTCACGTTTTATTTAACAATAAATTTCACGATAAGATTTCACGTTCACATTAATGCTTTTTAAGTATTTTGTTTCTAAATATTAATTTCGTTATTCTCTATTTGTAATCTACAGGAACTAATACCCACTGTACATGGAAATATTACTCGCGATGAGTTGTCAAATCATACTTCGTTAAAGAACACTAAAAAAGCCTATGACAGAGCTTGTATGGTACGCCTTCCAGCTTACGTAAGTCATACGAGCTAGAATAAATTGTTTCTTATGGAAAAGTTTTTTGATAAGAGAGAGGTGAAGTTAATTCTATAAGCTCAAATACATGAATTTTGAATACTTTACTTAGTAATTGGGAATTATATGCAATCCCTTCTTACTTGAAAATACAAAAAATGCAACGCGATTAATATGAGACGACAAATATTATATATATTAGTTGGGAGACGTCTTCCTAACATTTATAATTTTCTGATGGTACGACTGGCCTCAAGGGTTTCGTTTAATTTGTAAATTAGGAGGAACGAAAAAACTCCAATACTGAAAGAGAAGGATTCTGATTGAAGGCGGCCATTTCATTTACATTTCGAACGTAATTCTTTCACAATGAATCGCAAATGTGAAGTAAATTCACAAGACAAATGGCGTCCATCTTATTTCATTTTAGAGGGGAATTTCTCTCGAGAAAATTGAAAAATTCCGTCGAGAAATTGCTCATTAATTATCGAGCGACTGTCGGAGTCTCAGGGGTTTGGGTTGGTGGGTCATGAAAAAGATGGCGTCGCAGGTACTCCTCGAGGCATTTAATCGTGCTCTGAACTAACAGTTAATATTGATCGAAGTTCCAAAAATTCATCATGGCTTTCTATTACCCTCCACTATTACAGTTCATCAATAAGTTATTTTCTAAAATGAATTTGTCTAATGAGCTACTCATCTCGAAAAAATAAAATTATATATTTTTTCTAAATTAAGAAAATAAATGTGCTCAGGCTAGTGTATAATGTAAATAAAATACTACGGAGATGAAAATAAAGATAATAAAATAATGAAATAAATTTAAAGAAATATTTCAGTGAAAGGGCGTCTACAGTTAATACATACTCAATACAAAAATATATAACGTATCCTTTTCAACCACGGTAAAGAAACCACGAAATAAAATGCTTTCTATAGAGTCTTAGAGAATGGCCTCATGTGATAATGGTCTGAATATTGAAATAAAAATAAATTTATCAATTTGAAACTCTTATTGAAAAAAGTTGATAGTAGGGTTCAGCAATTTTGTCGAAATCTACTTTGAGTAGAATGGGCATTTCTAAGGAGGTTGCAAAGCACATTTATCGCTGAAAGTTAATTACAAAAATGGAAAAGAACATTTGATAAAGGTGAGCGCTGACAATGAAGTTTAAAAAGAGAGTAAGTAGTAAGTTAGAAACAAATTTTCAGAATATTCCAAAAACTCAAATGACAATATTAAATATTTGCATTGTATTTGTTACAATAAGCAAACAATAAATCGTCATACGTTTTTAACTAAAACCCCTCATAGTTACTCTTGCAATAATAAACAGTTTACTCAACAAAATGGTGGTTGTGGTTGAATTCTGGTTAAAAAATACACAACACGCTTGAAGAAAACAGATTAATGATAAAATTCTTCATTGCTTTACTGTACTAAAACATTTAGGAGTACACAATTTTAGGTTCTTTCAAATTGGTCTAGTGCGCGTTAGCTTCATAAGAATGCAATCAATCGAACTAATCCTAAAAACGCGGAGAGGCTTACGGATGAAAGTGCCATTTGTGTGTGGCAACACTCTCTCATCTTTTCCAATCCTCACAACCTGCAACGGCAAGCAAGTCAAAAAGGAGGCAGAGAAAGGTATGTAAAAGATGAAAAATAATGTGGGAACATAAAAAAGGGGGATAATGGTATGGCTGAACAATGTTTGTCAGAGAAAAGTGATGGAATGTTGCAACAATATAAGGATAGAAAAATCACCTGAGATGAAGTGAAGTGTTATCAAACGTGGCGAGATAAAGAAAAAAACCTTGACCGTATATTTCATAATATTTTGTTCGGAGGAACACAGTCGAGCGTTCCGCGTTGATGTAAGACCATTCATAAGAGTCTAAATGGAAAGAGGTTGTGTTCTCGTGTAGACGGCGACGGAAGATTGTGAACGCTCGTAACAGGCACGCGTAATACGTGGCTGTGTGTTTACAACAAACACGGTTGCCAGGCGGCCACGCGGGCCGCCACGATACCGCCTCCATCGCCGCCAGGCCCGTCTCCAGGACGACGCCGGCCGACGTCACTACCGAAACGTAAGAGGATTCGGTCCCAGTGATGACGTATGAATGTACACGCACGCAGTCGCCGTCATAGCTACCACTAGCGATGGCGGATTAAAGGCGTCATATGCACGATCGCGAGAAAACAGACACACATTTCTGGAACTTAATGATAGACTGGCATTGAATTGAAAGCATCACGTGACATGATAAATTATACTACGGTTATTTATACTACGGTCAATTTTCAGAACAGAGCACGTGGTAATCTTTCGTTCTTGACCCACTTTCCTCAACTCGAAAGTATAATGGTGAAAATAATTTTAAATTAGTTTGCCATTTTGCCAAATAAAACACAATGTAAAATGGCAAAAACAGGAAGTTATCAAGGGTGTCATATCATGGATTAGCCAATAAATAAGAAATAGAAATACTAGTGACACAATGAAATATTAATACTTTCTTAATATTCAATCAAAACACACGTACTCAAAAACACTCAAAGAAAAAAACAAACATATCGGCCATTATGAATAAAACAATAGATTGTTCACTTTTACCACATTAATAAGGGCAATATGCGTTTCGTGATTATCAACGGAGACATTTAAACAATTGAAATCCATTAAATATATATTTCACGTCAAGTACCGTCGGGCACACGAGTCAGGATTATCAACAATTGAGCGTTTACGGGAAATTTCGTCAGTTGTCAGCATAGATAAACCGTTAAATGACTTCCGTCCTGCGAAAGACAATATTTCCACGCACAACACCCGAAAAAGCCACATCGCGCCCAGCAGCCAGCGTCCACGTGCTCGCTGCTTCCAGCGCCGCCGCCGCCGCCGCCGCCTCCGCCGCCACCGCTGCCGCCACCGCTGCCACCGCCTCCGCCGCGACGGCCTCCCGCGTGTCACCGGCGTAGTGCGGTTTGCGTCTTCCGGCATCGCGAGGGGGATGTCCACATGCCCCGCACGGCGTCGTGGAGGTGATCTCAGGCGTGCAAGCGCTCGTCACACGCGTGCGCAGCGGGGCGGCGTGCATGGCACGGCACGTCTCGGGGCAGCGCGGGGGCGGGGCGGCGTGACACGGCCGAGAACGCCCTCGCGCTCTCCCCTCGTGTCGCTGGGCTTACCCTGTCAACGCCCCGCCGCCGTTCACGAAGTCCCTGGTCGGGGCTGCTGTGTGGCGCCGACTCGCCCAGAATGCGTCTACCGGGCGCCGGCGACCGACCTGCCAGGCGGCGCGCCGCCGCCGCTGCCGCCGCCACCGCCACCGCCGCGCACCCCACCCGCGCGCCCGCGCCCCCGCCGCGCCGGCGCGCCACCCGCTCCCTCCATTGGCCTTGGTGCATCGCCGCCCACCATTGGTCGGCGCGGGGGTGCCGAGGGCGCGACACAGTATCCAATAAACTGGGCGCTCCCATCGGTGCGTGGGCGGAGCCTTCGGTGTAGGTAACGCATAAAAAACCCGCCGGGAGTATTACGGGGCCCACGAAACAGAGAGGGTAGTAACAATCCGCTGTTCCGAGTTTGGAAACCCGCGCGCGGACGGCCATCTTGGAAAAAAAGGTGAATGTATATATTCCTTCGTTTACCGTTATCTGATGGGGTGCTCTCGCCCTTTGGGTCGTTCTACTGCCCCGTTTATACTTACTAGCCCTCCGATTTTATCTTCGACCTTTGCGAGGAAGCTTCTCCTCCGCATATTTGTAGAGAATGTATTACGTAATACTTGTGACGTCATACACACATTGCGGTTATATTAAGCACGACTGGAAATTTTGTAATTTACTTTGGTGAACACACAATACTTACGTATGTTTCAGACGAGCACTATACTAAGGATAATATAAATACATGTAAATGCAAATAACAATTTACAATTGATAAGTAATCAATATCCCTGAAAAAGAAGAAAATAAATCCGTGTTTGATGTCAAACCTTCCATTTTAATGTTTCAACTGTATATTACAAAGGAGACCGAGGGAGTTTAGAATGATATAAAAATCAATGATTACGAAACAAAAACAAGCAAAAGCAGTATTTCTCACACTGAAAATGTATTTCAAGAATAAAAGCATGCAAGTAAATATATTACATCAACGCTGTTAGATACATGAACTTACATTGAACATTACATTCAGTTTACACACATATATGTAACAACACAAACATTTTCAATTTTCCCTAATGAAATATAATACACCAAAACAATATCTTGCAATAAAATAATTTAGTAGTGCACTCCACAACAATTTATTACTCTTAATTACATTTCAAAAGGGAAAATATCCATAAAACGAATTTAATACATTCATTTGACATCCAATACATTAATTTCTACACATCTACAAACATAGTTACCAAAACCATCAACAGATGAATTAATCGGCATTTCTCTTTAGTGCATCATCTATAACGAGGATTGCCGAGACACCCGATCTCCCCGGCGCTCCATCTTGCATGGTAAGTTGGAGACACTTGAGTCGCCCGTATTGTACGAGGTCCCATGTCACAGAGGAACCCTTTCACGCGGCTAAGCCGCTTACTGAGTCATTTCCTCGTCCCCTACGCAGTGCCATGCAGGTTCGTTACGGTCGATTGGACCTGAACTGCCTCGGCAAACGCCCCACACCGCCACCGCCGCCGCGCGCACCACCCCGTGCTCTCTCCACGCCACACCCCCGGCGTCCAGGCACGCGCTCTGCGTTCATCCCTCCCCCGCCACGGACCCCCGCCCCACACAGCCACGCATTACTCTCTCCGCACCTCCGCGCTCGGTCGACGTCGCACCGGCACTGCCCTTCTGTTTATTTATTGCTGTTAAAAAACGGTGAAAACCGTTTGCAGCGCTCGAATTTCGGAGAGACAGAGAACTACATCATCTACCAGCGGCAAACGAAGGTTCAACTCGGCATTCCCTCTAAGGTATACTAAAAAAATAGTGGATGAAACAACTAAACTAACTCAATGTTATGACATATTATCAATCCGTACAATACTGCTTCACTTTATTCCCGTTAAAACAATGAAAAAACATTGAGGTGTTGCAATTTTGGATTGGGAAAAGTGCTCTACCTACCACAGACAAACGAAGGTTCTTCTCGGCATTTCATCCAGACGATTGGGAAATTGAATGAAACAAGCGAGGGAAACTAATTTATCTCTGTGTTATAATACATTATAAATTCGTAGAATACTGCTATTTATTTATTTATTTATTTATTTATTTATTTATTTATTTATTTATTTATTTATTTATTTATTTATTTATTTATTTATTTATTTATTTATTTATTTATTTATTTATTTATTTATTTATTTATTTATTTATTTATTTATTTTTTATTTTATTTATTTATTTATTTATTTATTTATTTATTTATTTATTTATTTATTTATTTATTTATTTATTTATTTATTTATTTATTTATTTATTTATTTATTTATTTATTAATATAAAAAATCCTGATTAAAATTTACGTAATTGATGTAAAGATACTTTTCAAATTTTACAGCGATAATGAACGCATAGATTAATTGGTTGATACGTGTATTGTTATTGTACATATTTCAGTAACTATTATTGCCTTATTGACTAGTTATACAATTTGAAAAAACATCGACTTTTTACATGTGAAAGTCGTATTCTGCTGTAGTAATTAACTCTTTTACTTCCTTTTGCCATTAATTGAAATTAATTTTAATGTTTATTTATGATGATGTACATTTAATGTTCATATTTAATGATTTAATGTTTACATTATGATTTATGTTACTTTTTGTTTCGCAACAAATAGTACATATACGCCAAAAATTGAAAACTAATTGCAAATTTCGTATGGTTTTATATTTACTATTATTTAAACTTCACTTTTGAAACGGTTTTACTTGAAATTGCATATAGAAGTAATTTCCGCGTATAGAGTCAACGAGTAAATGTCAGCTTCTCCAAAAATAATGGACTTGTTACATTGTGCGCTTCTGACATGTTTTTTAAGCTTTATGAAAACGTATTAAATCTATTACATAAAATGTTGGAATGAAGTAGGTGAAACATTCTTAATATTCCCCAAAATATGAAAAATTCCCAAATATTCATTTTGATTTAAAACCTATAATGTAGCGGACAAATTCGTGGCAAAAATATGAAGAATTTTCCGAATCCACCCTTAAAAGTACGAGCAATGTAGAGTCAACCCCCTTTTTAAACACGTTAAGATACGTTAAAAAACAACAACAATTTGGCAACAGTCGAAATATCAGGAAATGAATGAAAAAAGGCAAACATAGAAATAGATACATCCTCCAACCACCCCAAAATGTATTTCAAAAATACACCGAACTTTCTTGTGCAACCAAAATATCATATGTAAATAAAAAGCTGTGATACAATGGATAAGGGTGCCAAGGAATGTTCTCTTAGGCTGTGCACGCCCATGATGTCTCGAACTGTTTCACGTTCGTGACTTCTTGGTTAAGAAATTCAGATAGCGACGAGATTAGATTGATTAAGAAATATACACTTTTGGGAAAGTACTGTGTTGGGCATATGCGGTAGTGTTGCTCGTAGACACACGGGCAAATAAGATCAATAGAACATACTATCTGTTTAGTTTGCAGAGAAAGTAATGACATCAGCAGTGCAAGACAAAAGCAGGAGTGGCTGAAGAGAATTAACAAGTGAAGCAATATACAAGATATAAAAAGGTATGCTCTATTGTTAATTAACTGAATGATTGAATAAAATACTTAATCTTCTGGTCTCTATACCAACGATTTCAAATCTCAGAATCATGGTAAGAATAGAATCTGTTTTAAGGAGCAATTAAAGCCTGATTTTGTGGTCTTATTATTCGTTTTTTCTTTTCTCTTTTGAATCATAGTAAAAATATTTTCTTGTACAACAGAAACTCATGCCTTAAAAACTACTGTCGTAATAACATATTTTTTTGTATAACAATATTTCTGTATCTGTAATAAACTCAAGAATTTGTATCGTTTTTTCTGCGTGTTTTATTCGCAATTGTTCCGTACTTAGTCTATGCCCATTCTGTTTCCTTACAGATCCCGTAAATGAACTGAAAAATAATAGTGTCAGTGTACAATTGAGAAGTGTAGTTAAGGGTGTATGCTGGTCGAAAAATTACATTTTATCCAAAACAACCCAAAAAAATATAAAATTTAATTTATTAGTTTTCCTTTAATGTTCACTAGATACCCGTAGCTTATTGAGAAGCACACTAGATAGGTTTTTGGCAATATATCAGCACTCAGGTTCTTTTATTTGGTATAAAACAGTCAAATAAAAATTGCTTGATTTAGGAAATACACGTGTTTATGGAATTAATAACTTTAACTATTCATCAATCCTATGGCTAAGATAATTTCTGAAGTGATGGTTTAATGGCAAAGGTCTCGTTTCAAACAATTTAGTATGCTTATCTACAATGGTCATCTGTTTCGGAATTCCACTTCTACTTGAACGCGCAATTCAAGGGAACATGCCGCATGCTAGAGCGGGTTGTTTCTGACGTAGTTACGGTACGTTGCTTCGCGTAATCGATGTCCTTTGTTATCGACTGGCGCTCGGTTACCATGCTGGTGCTGCTGCGTCACACCTCTACACGGCGTACCATTTCATAGACCACTGCAATATGGTGTTACGGCGCCTGAAATTATGGAATCCTACGGATCTCCATTACCCATAATCCCAATTTAGATTCAACGAGAAGGTTCAACAGCAGTACTAAGAACTTCACAATTAAGTTAATACACGTATTTTAGAATTAAATGTATTTTCTATGCAAAGAAAAGCACTATAACCCAGGTTGATTAATAATGTTTTTTCCAATGGAATATGTGGAAAATAATTTCAATATGTCACTCTTCAAACATGTAATTTTGGAGTTTCAAATGGTAATATTTAATCCAATGTTCTATAGAAGAGAATTAGTCACTGTCGAAAATAATCCTACAAAGGATTCAATTCTGTTACATGGCCCAGACTTTCTCCTAGCAAATTTGTCTAATTTCCTTTGTGTGGACTGGCTTTAAGGTCTTGCTACATTCTCTGGCCAGCTCTTATCTATCGTCACCGAAAGTACATTTTCTTGACATTTTCTCAACTTTTCGGTTCTTAATAGTAGAACCGAAATATTTTTCAAGAATATTAGAAGATAAAACATCGTCCAAAATAGAAATTTTCATTGAAAATTTTCAAGCCGTTTTTAAGAAAATGGCGATTAAGCATTTCTGTAAATGCGAAATTTAAACCTCTTTTTCACAGGAATCTACCACGTTTTCCAAAAACTTCATTTGAAGTCATTTAAAGCACTTCCACTCACAAATGTAGAAATGTATACAAGTTGATGGAAATGGGCATATTAACTGGGTGAGAGATATTTCAAAAAAATTACATTTCTGTAATTTTTAAAAAAACTAAAGAAGACACGAAAATTAACTTTAAGGTATATTAAACAGTGCACTTAGCACTATCCATTGAAAAATTTGGAAGCAATTTTTTAGAAAATGGTGTTTCTGAAAATGCGTTTCTGAAAATGAGGAATTATGAGCTAATTTTTACAGAAAGCTATTGAGTTTTCGAGAAACTTTATTTAATATTTAAAGCACATGTACTCATACATCTAATGATGTGAACAAATTGCTTCTAATGTAAATATTACCGACGTGAGAGACAAGTAAAAAATATTACATTTTTGTAATGTTTGAAAAACAAAAGAATAGAGTAATATGGCAATTATATCATCGTGTAGAATGCATTTGGTGCTACCCTACCAAAAATTTAAAGACAAAATTTGGAGCCATTTTTTAAAAAATCTTGTTTTTGTAATTTTTTAAAATTGCAAATATTTCACGCTCTATTGAACGAAAAATACCAAAATTTAAAAATCTACATGACCTTAATGTATGACTAATGACTTTAATGTATATCTAATGACCTACAAGAACTATTTATGGACAACAAATTTCATTTGAAGGAAAAATCTGTCTTCAGTTTTATAGTTGTATGAAGACGCCAAAAAGTTTGCAATTTTCGAAAATTCAGAGTTAACCGTGAAAATCGGACGTATGTCACCTTTACAAGAATTTTCTTTCTTAAATGAATTCTGTTCTACCACCATTCTTAAAAGAAATTTAAAGAAAAAATTGGAGCCGTTTTTGAGAAAACTTTGAAAATGTCCGAGGGCACCATGTAAAGTATCCCCAAATGTTAAAACATATTTTTCAAAATTTCAAAGCTTGAACTAGAGTCAGATGGACAGGTTTTTTTTCAATTTGGAAAAGATCGTACATGTGGTTTAGGCGCTAGTAGTGTTCACAGACTGACGGACAGGTAGACGAACAGGCAGACGGACGGACGGACAGACAGACAGACAGGCAGGCGGACGGACGGACAGACGAACGGACAGACGGTCGGACAGACGGAGGTTTTGAAAAATCCACTTTTTCTGTACCAGAATTACATAACTTTCTCTATTCTACGTATATTACTCGAGTATATACGTATGTATACAAGAAAGTAAAAATAGCATATGTATTTTCCTAGACATTTATGTATCAGAAAAAGATAATAATAGTTTCAGGAATGATATTCTCGAGAATGCATTTTTATAGTTATTGCTGTTGCGGCATGAAAGTCATTTGAATTGAAAAATTTACATCGGGTGATATTTCATTTAATATCACAGAATTTACTACTACAACTACTCAAAAAACCATTTTGTTTTTAGTATATTGCCAAAGGTTACGGGCTACTGGTTTGTTGTTGCTGTTTTGTATACTGTTCGGTTCACTAGAAACAAATATAAAGGTAGGGTCATATGTGACCAAGTAGGTAATACCATATATGTCCGAGTTGCATATAATCCTATCTCAGATGAATGCTTATACGACGTTTCCAAACAAAACTGTGAAAATAATAAATAAGCATAACTAGTCAGTATGTGAGATCTACCTACAAAGTACCAAGACGAAAATGTGTCCATCCATGGACACATTTTCGTCTTTTGTATATTCCCCTTTTGTCTTTGTAATATTCCCCTTTTGTTGTATAGTACGCACAATCTCGTTTACAGTTTCTGAATGCCACACCCGTCTGATCACTACACAACCTAACGCAATAATTCGCTCTCTAGACTTCACTGATTCCCATTGGGCACGCACAAATGACGGTGATGAGAGAGCAAGAAAGGGAGATATCGGAAAGAGAACTGAAAGAAGAGGGAGACATATAGTTAAGGGAGCAGAAACGGGGCGAGAATTATAAAGAATGGGAATTCCAAAAAGACGGGAAATGAGTAAGTAGTGACAAAGAAACAGTGAGAAGTACGAAAATGAGTAAGTCAGTGAGTAAATGAGAGGAAACGACACAGAGAAGAACTTATAATGAAAAACACACACACACAGAAAGATGAAATTAGGGAAGAAAGAAGAAAAAAGGAGCAAGTGAGAAAAGATTAAGGAAAGAGAAAAAAGAGGTTGACATCGGGTTTAGAAGTTGAACGAAAATGACTCACATTCAAAAGAGAACGAGCTGCCTGAAAAATAGTGCACTTCGAAACATGATTGACACAGGCCGATGAAGGCATTGATCTTTTAAAGAACAAACAGCGGTGGATACTAGTAGTTATGCAATTAGTTTAAATTGTTAAGCTTTATTGGACGAGTACGTGTTTTGAAAACGAGCGACGTTAGGAGCGAGTTTTCAAATTTGTACGAATGCCATAAAGCAATATTATAAACGAGTTGTATACGTTATTTTTGTGTAACAGCATTATAAATTTATAAGAGAATTAAACGTAATCTTGCGAAACAACTTTCTTGTGACGTCTCAGATATTTGATATCTGTGCATGGAAACGGTGGTCGGCTGTTCTGTTTACCTCGCCTTCCTCCCGATTCTCTCGCTGCGATTGGCTGAATATGTGATGATGCAATCATACTTGCAGTAAAATATAACACGTCATCATTTGTGCCGTAAAATGCCCAACTATGAACGATTTCCTGCAACATATAAAGTCGTTTGAAATGCTGGAATACAAAAAGTAATAATGTAATAATCGTTCCAATTTCACAGAAAATGTATCGAATCTTTTAACGGGAAATGGAATTTTATTTCAAAAATTTAATGGATACTGAAATATATTGAAAGCGTGACTTAGTCAATAATAAATGAAATAGTATGGGTTCTGTAAAACTTTCACTGCAATAGTTAAATGTTTCCACTGAAAATATTTATTTAAAAAACATTCATACCCAAAATATCAGAAGCAATCCAACGAGAATCTAAGCAAGAAAATTGAATTGAGCAATCAAACAACGGTATCAGACAAAAATTAATTTTTAAAGAGATAGCTTACCTATTAGAATACGAGTTACGATATAAGTTTAGTACGTACCGTCAGAAATATTACGAAAAAGTATATTCTGTTGCAGCACCACCAGTTTTGATCGTTTCCTTGTAATACTAAGACAAAATACTGAAATGAATTTATGTTTGTATTTAGTAGGTAGAGCAGCATCCTCTCAAACGTGTTCTCACTGTTTCAGTGAGAATAAATAAACAGAAGTCCATGCAATAAAATGATACAAAATTATGTACACGTACACCGAGCGATTTTAAGTTAAAATGATTTTACCTAACGTACGTTAGCAAATAGTTCCATCTTTTATCTTGTAGTACAACACACAAGAAATTGGTATTCTACTAACATTTCGCTGCGACCTGTCTGCTTACATGTCACAATTACAATCCTTTGAAGGTTACTGTAATAAGGGGCTGTCAGTTTAATACCGATTTTTAAATTTTGAAAAGCACAACTAAAATATTACGAATTCTGCTTCTGACATAATGATACACAATTTGAAACAATTTTAGATTTCTCCACAAAGAGAGCTTTCTCTCATCACAAATCGTCCGTAATAGTTTTTCATAGTAGTTACTTTTATAGTAGTTAATGTTCATGGAACATTTAGTTTCTTCAAAATACATTCAGTTTATCTGTTGCATAACAGACCGGCTGAGGTAGCTCGGGGCATCAACTGTTGCCACTGCACCGACTCTGACGGGAAGATCTTAGGTTTCCACTCATCATTTTTGTATTTTCTACACATGTCTACACGTGTTAGATTAACTATCTCCAACCTATTCAAATGTTTAGAGAAGCTAATTTTTTGAACCCATCATTTCGTAGAATAAGCAGGATAAGCATTAGTATAGCAATATCACCATCAACACTATCACGATTAAGTAATAACTAGCTAAATCGGCAAAACAATCTGTGTGCTTGTAAGTTGTTACTAACTGCAAACAAGGCCTTAAACACCGAAAAATATATTGAAGATGCAATTCATATGTCTTCCAAGAAATTACAATTGTAACTTTCGCCATACCTGGGAGAAATAAGAGCAGTAAAACGACCCCTACGTCGGATTTACATGAATACACGTTAAATGGAAGACAAAATTAAATTTAACGAGACAACAATAAAACTAAAAATACTACCAAAAGTCTACAAAAATATGAATCTAAATATCTATACTCAGTCTCAATCACAAACTACGCCAGACTACTGTTCACTACGTCAAATTACAAAAACACAAACTCCAGGAGATACACATTCCTCGAATAAGACGAACAGATCATAACGTTTCAGATCATAACAGTTCATAACGAAGTGCAGAATGAAAGCAGAATGTTTTGCGGAACATTTCATGGCATTTCTTAATCCAGATGAAAAACCAACTATTTCTAAAAAATAAGTAATTGCTTCGTTAAATTTACCTCTATAACTTTCCCTTCCTACTGAATATTTCTACTGACAAGAGATGGAAAAAACGATCAAAAACCGACGATGTCTGCAGAATGCACAGATTATGCTCTTATTGCAGGCAAGACATATTTACAAGAACTCCTATAGAAAGTTCTTGCATTTATATCCTCAATATTCAATGAAATTCTTAAAAATAGAGAACACCACAGTTAAAGGACGTAAAATCGATTAGCAAATTGTTAAAAATGCGGAATAAAATAGTGTATGCGTCATGGAAGTATATTCCTGTTTTATCATCGAACATGATTTCTTACTTCATGTGTAAATAATAAAATGTACACAAGGAAAAGTTCAGATATGCTCCAGATTCATTACATAATAATAATAATAATAATAATAATAATAATAATAATAATAACAACAACATCCTTATATGTAAATTTGATTTCAATTGCGTTCTTATGAAGTAAAAGGATGTGTCAACTGTTTGTAATACGTCTTGAATCTGAATTCCGATGTATTGTGCAATGTCCAACTTTGTTGAGAAAGTTAATAATAATGATAACTGGTACTTCCGCCCTCCACCGCTCCTGGGTGTGCTTCCACTTCCAACCATTCTACAAGATGGAGGCCAACTTAGCTGTTTCCAGTTCATTGCTTTATATACATGTATCATGTTATGTTGTACATGTTTAGGTGTGACACACGTTGTTTGGTCAGTTAGTTATTTTAAATTTTATTACTGTATTATTTATTTCATTTTATTTGTCAATTTTATTTCATATTTTTCTTTATGTTAATCTCTCAATTTTTTCTTATTTTGTTACAGACCCACTGAAGATGGGAAATTGTTTTCCTGAAAGTTAACTTTGAACATGTAATAAATATTATAATTGTTATTGTTGTGGATAGTTATCCCTATTACCACTAAAGATGGAGATGAAAAATAAACAATTGTCCCCCTTCCAACGACTCACTATTATACGGACAATTATCAACCTAAACCCCACAAGAAGAGACTTCCTTGATAGAACAACTAATGTCAGGGACCATTAAAGCAGAGTAATATGCCTTTCATAAATTCCAAAGGAATAGCTCTGTGGCTAATGAGATTAGTTATAAGGGTACCACAGGCGTGGCTAAAGGATTGTTAAAGACTCAACAAAATCATGAACTGCTTATGAATCGGATCAATTCACATAACATGGAGTCATGAGAGAAAATATATGCTAATAAAGTCCCGAATGAAATTCAATTTTTAGAATCTCTTAATGAGATCATAAATATGACTCTGCCATTATTGTCAACTTTCTAGCTAAGATCTTTCAAAGCAATTGTAGCTCGGTCAATTAGGCAATTCTATTATCGTGATACATCTTCCGAAAACCTGAAAGGAAGTGTTTTGATTTGATCAAATATCTGTAACTTTTAGTCACATAATAAATACCTCTGAATGTGCTGACGAATGTCGTTTTTCTGCATAACGTTTGCGAACTTTCAATTGACGTAACTGGAGAGTTGTCTGTATAGGCAACCCGCAATGCATGCAAGTGGGACATACAATCCATGCTCACAATCCATCCTCACAATACATGCAAGTGGAACTTACAGAACACTACTTGAAAAATACGAATGATTACAAAGGCCATAAATAAAAGGAATACGTTGGCGCCATAGCACATTTGCACACTGTACTAGTAGTACTGTGCGTAAGAAAGATGATGGTAAATTATCTAGTTTCAAATAAGTTAGTAAAATCAACACCAACAATTATTTAGGACACTACTATAAATGACAAGTATCCTTTTGAATAAAAAGGTATAAATTATAAAATATATAAAAATAGAAAATAAAGTATAAATATTTAACGTAGTTTAGCGGTGGCTCAGTGCATCAACTGATGCCACTGCAGTGCCTCTGACCGTTCCTACGTACGAGATCCGACGGCGTCAGGATTGTCGACACTAGCTTTTCAGCTAGGTCGAATTCAGTCGCTGTCGGGAAGAGAGGCCTAGCGGCCAACTGCACTGATCGGTAGTTTTCCGTGGTTTCTCCGGTAATCAGCTGGCGAATTCCTGAGCAGTACCCTCACAAACGGCCCACGGACCGCGCGCGATCTTTCCATTCTCTTCCTTGTCCTATCCCACATGCCGGGAGACCAGTCGGAAACTTTGAACTTGTCCCGGCTGTGGCGGAGCCCCGCTGGTGGGAGATATCTGGTTGGGGAAAACCTCGCCAGTCGACCCTAGGCGCCGAATCTCACCATCCACTGAGGGAAGATCACCGCCACCTCCCAATGAAAAATAAGCACTACACTTACAGGAATAATTACCTAAGTAGTTGACACGCCGGGAATCACTATCAATCAATCCACCCATCTATCAGTCTATATTTTTTTCCAACATATTACTTGCCGCGAATTAGGCTTCGAACTGATTCTCTAGTACCTTCCTTTCTGTCCGCAATGTTCCGAGCAATGACGCAATGCTTTGCGTCATCAGTCTGGTAGTGGTAGTATCCGAACAGCTGTTTGTATGTTCTCACTGTCCATTTGGTCAGTTGTAGTCCTTATGAAGGTGGACTTATGAAGTCCACATTCCTGCCTCTCTGTTGCCCCACCGTTTTGCAGCTCGTTATGAAACTTTCTCTGACCCTCTTTTTCACTTCTTCTGTTCCCTTTGGTTCCGCAGTACCTTCTTTCATAATATTATATACTTCCGCTATTTCGAGCACTGGTCTATTGGGAGAGTTCTCGCTAAGACCAACATTGCACTCTGCTAGAGCGTCCTGTACGCTGTGGTTACTCGAATTGGGTTGGCCCTCTGAACGGAAGACACTATTTTCCCAGCTTTGTATCCCTAGTCTGTCGGCCAACACCGGCGCCGCGTATAGCATTTTGTCGTGGTCGAAGTAAGAGAAAAGTCTCCTATTAAAATACTTCGAACCTCCTGCGTACGGTTTAAGTTGTGAGAGGCAACCTGACTTTTGTGCATTGTTGGTGTGTATTCAAAAGTTGGGTTTCGAGTCTATTTTTAATCCCAGGTACTTGCGGCTGGTATTCCATATAATTACAGTGCCCGCGTCCAAGATCCTGGGATTCGCGTAGTTCATCTTACCTGTGACGAATATGGCCTCAATTTTTCTGTTGTCATCTTCTGTCGAGCTATCACTTGACTCTTTCCAGGCTGTCGTTTACTACAGTCTGCAGTCCCTCTGCAGTGTTTGTCCGATTGACGATGATTCCATCATTTGCGAAACCTAGTATCAGGTTCCCTCTGGTAGACGCATTTCAAGAAACTACGTCCAAAACGTTCCACAGAAGTGGCCCGAATTTAGAACTTTGTCGAACTCCGATTGATTGATTGATTGATTGTTAGTGATTCCTGGCGCGTCAACTTCTAGGCTCATTAGTCTTGTAAGTGTCGTGCACGTTTTTTGGGAGGTGATGGTGTTCTTTCCCCGCTGGATGACGATATCCGACGCGAACTACCGTCGCTTAGCGGGATTCTCCCAAACCAGGTATCTCCCACCAGCGGGGCACCACTTCAGCCGGGACAAGTTCTAAGCCCCCGACCGATTTGCATGTGTGGTAGTGTAGTGCATGTTCGTGTGTGTGTGTGTAAGGAGAGAGGATAGAACAAGGAAGAGGTAGGAAAGATACCAGTTTGTTAGGGTACTGCCCCGGTATTCGCCTGGTGTTGATCGGAGAAACCACGGAAAACTAACGATAAAAGCGGCCGGCCGCTAGAATTCTCATCCAGACAGCGACTGAATTCGTCCTAGCTGACAAGCTAGTGTCGAAAATCCTGCCACCGTTGGGACTCGAACCCCGGACCTCCCGGTCTCCAGGGACTGCAGTGACATCAGTTGATGCTCTGAGCCATTTCTCCCAGTTTGTGGAACCCCGCGTGTTGTTTCCTTCTACATCTTGTCTTCGCACAAATATACAATCTTTTGGGTAATTGTCAACCATTCTCAGAGGGTAATCTGGCGTGTTTATCCTTTTGAGTGCTCCAGAATATGTTTCCATCTTGCCAAATTGAAAGCGTTTCTGATGTCTATTGTGACACAGGCACAGAAGCCCGTTTTGCTCGGCACAGTCACTTTCCTTTTTTGAGCTAGTTGTACAAGCGTCGCAGTGGCGTCCATCGTCGAGCGGCCTTTCCGGAATGCATACTGTCTTTCTGAAAGCCCTTTTGTTTCTTTTAAATATAATTGAAGTCTTTGGAGAAGAAGGCCTTTGAGAAGTTTGCCCATAGTGTCTAGAAGGCAGATGAGCCTATGAGATGATGGCTAATTCAGGTTTTTTCCCCTTTTCATAGCACAGTTAATTTTCTATATCAATATCATCTATCTATTTACCTATCTATCCGTGACATGGGAAGGAAACTGCAGAAATGTCTTTTTATCTGGAATACATTAAGAGTAAAATTTCATTACAAAAACTACTGTGCAACTACACCGTAGCTCATGAAAAGAAAGTGTTCGTGAAAAATGGCATTCCCGATACAATCAATCGTGATTAAAGATTTTGAGAAAATAGTTTAAAATAGTTTTTCAATGTGCCTAACTTCTTGTAAAACAGGTTTCCGAATCAAAAAATCCTCCTCCTAGCTACTTTTCTGAAATTATATCGTATATAATTGATTAACATGTCAGAATTTTACTCCGGTACTTTCAAAATATGTAAAACAAATTTAAAAATATATTGCTCAAGGACACGTTTTATTGCTTTTGAGTGGGAATTACTTCCTTCGTTCCGGTTAACTATGAACAGTACATTGAATAGAATAGTTTTTATTTTATTCGTATATTAAATAGTTTATGGTAAATAAAGTATACGACGTAAACACCTGCCATAACATTAATCAATAAGCCTAAATGCAGGAGAATTTTTTAAAAAATAGCAAAAATAACGATTTGTAACATGCGTGCACAAAACACGGTCTCTCGTTCATGTTTTCAGTGTGCGATACAGAAACTTTGCGAATTTCTCAAACTTCTGCGACCAACTACTGATCCATTCTGTGTCGTATAAATACCCTTAAAACACCACATATGAACAAGATTTATTTTGGAATATACGTGATTCGGCATCTGTGGTTTCTTTATGGATACAGCACTATACTAAAACAATTATGTTCATTTCATTTATATCTAAATAATTCAGAAAGTAATGAAGATTCCTAATTCATTGAGTAATTCACTGGATTTGATTGATTGGTTGATTTTTGATTCCGGGCGCGTCAACTGCTAAGATCATTAGTCCCGTAAGTGTAGTGTATATTTATATCGAGGAAGGTGGTTATGATCTACCCCTGCTGGATAGCGAGATCCGGAACCGACCTACCCCAGGGCATGCGGGCTTTTCCCCAAACAGTGGGGCACCGCCCAAGCGGGACAAGTTCTGACCTCCCGAGTGGTCCCGGCATGTGTGGTAGTGCTTGTAAGTGGGTGAGAATATGACAACGAAGAGCATGGAAAGATCGCCCACGGTCCCTGGCTCGTTTGTTAGGGTACTACCCCGACATTCGCTTGGTATTGATTGGAGACACCATGAAAATCTACCGATCAGAGGAGCCGCCCTCTAGAATTCTCTTCTCTAGACAGTGGCAGAACTCGACCAATCTATCTCGCTTGTGTCGAATATCCTGCCTCTGCCGAATCGCCCGTTTTGTTGAGCCTTCCTTTTGCTTGTAGTGGTAGTAGAGCGTAGGGTGAGTTTCTATTTGTTAGCAATAGAGAAAAACCAAATCCGTTCGTTTACCGTCACAAATACGTTTTCTATAATTCGGCAACTAAAATACCTAGTTTTTGAAATGTTTATCTCTTGCTTTTTAAATTTATTATTATTATTATTATTATTATTATTATTATTATTATTATTATTATTACTAATTTTCATTTTCAAACTATTAATAGTTAAATTGTTGGGAAGGGAATCTGGAACTCAAGAAGGCGTGTGCAGATGATTTTCTCCCCCCATACTGACATACAGCTTTTGACTGTTTTTGAGTAAATGAATAAATAAAAATAATTATCAACGTTGAGAGAATTTGTGAGCATAGCATAGCGACGGTAGAATAAGAGTATTAACAATGTCAATGGATGTAATCCCCGTCATAGTATGATATGTTTGCTGTAAATAGTATCCAGAGAAGAAAATTAATAATTTGACTCTTCTTTATCCAGTAATTTGGCTTATAAGTGTAACGTGTGGGAAACGCTCTGTGCGGAATAAAACAACAATCTCATCTGTTCAATATTACCTCTGGGTCCATTAATCAATATTAATGACATCCTGTTCATTACTGGTAAAAATTAATACGTTCATGGCTTTGCGACACAACGAATTGGACCGATAGCTAGAGCGCAATGAAATGATTGCATTCTTCGTTTCATTTGTGAAAATACGACTCGTCAGAAATTTGTCAATAACTCATTTTGCCCAACACAAGCAAAGGAGGGAGTCAGATTCATTTGTGGTCAGAAACTTCAAAATCTATTACTGAAAATGGTAAAGTACTACAAAATAGTCGATACTATCATGGAAAAACTTTAAATATTACATCGTCCCTTCCACACTAAAATATGAGAAAAATATTTTGCTATGACGTCGATTTTCTTTACATTCTTTTGCACAATTACGAGGATATCCCTCAAAAATAAGTTATACTACTTTATAAGTTATTCTCTATATGTCCACGATTACGATATGCAACAGCGAAGTACTTATTACAGAACTAAAATTTACATGCAAGATACAGCATCAATGAGGTCGTAAAGCCGCAGGAGAGCATTTTATGCGATGCTGCTGATGGAATATAATAAAGGAGATTGTCTTGTAGTTTGACACGACAGATATGTGTAGTCGGAGACAACGTAGATAATGAAGGAGAATACCATGCCGCGAGAAAAATTAGTGGTGCTAAAACAGCACGTACCTTCTCGCTCGTACTTTCACGCAAAATTACGCGAATAGTACTAAAATTATCGAAAAGTTGTACATGACCTTATTTCAAAATCCATCTTTAAGGACATATTTTTTAAGGGAAAAATCTCTATCTTCATAATTGTAGTTGTAGGAAATCGCCGAAAAAAAATCGAATTTTTGCAATTTTCGAAAAAAATCAGAGATTTTAACGAAAATGAGTCCTGCGCCATTCTTTTAAACGTCCTTTACACTAGACAACAACAAAATTAAGTCAAAAACAATGTGTTAGCACTTCGGCGGCCAAAACTGATTCGAATTTGGCACCGTACATTGAAACCTATCATTATAACAATTCCTTGGCGCTAAGTAACAACAAACAGCATGCATTTTTAAACGTCCCGCATCGGACTTCTAATATTTTTTCTCCAACAACGGCGCGTTTGCTTCGAGAGGGAAAGACAAAAACATCTTTCGCGGGAAACTCTTTGGGAGGACAAAAACAGCTGAAGAGTTGAACTGTTTTCGCAGAAGCCCGGTGGGCCGCGCCAGGTACCTGAGACTCTGTAAAGTATGAACATTTCACGAATTAAAAGCCCTCCAAATGAAGGCGCGATAGAATAGCATTATTTAAAAGGATAGTGTCCGAACACAGTTTCGCGGTTACTCGACTCGTCTCACGCAAGTAAAACACCGTTAAGATGCACTATATATGCTACGAACTATTAATTCAATTATGTAGAGTTGGAATTGCGACCTCAGCTGAGACTTTTAGCGCGCAAATGCATTCTCATTGTCGAGATTTCGAAGAAATACGACTTTATGACGCCATGAGAGGTAATTGTTGAAGAATATTGCAGCCGTGCGTATACACAAAAGATCGCCTTGTCAGTAAAAAGCCGTGGTAATTCACATCTGGGCGGCATTGAAGAAATTAAATTTGACTAGTGGTAGCAGTGGGTGTTACCAGCGCGTAAGAGGCAATAGCAAGCTGAAATGGTATGTCGCATGAATTATAACATGAAACAATCTTCTGTTCGTCTAAGAAAACATTGACAACAAGGTAAAATTGACAAACTTCCTCCATCATGAACATTTATCACGCTGAGATAAACTAATAGTTCTCGAATAATTGTTTTCCAGCATTTTCCCTAGTGACAAGCTAGGAAGTGGGTAGCCACGCTTTGCGAGCAACCCCATCCATCATTCTATTGCTCTCACAAACAGTTTTACTGAAGCTCTCTTGCACGGTTAACACAATGAAACCATTTTTTTGAAAATTTGGAAAAGTCCCACGGGCTTCATGTAAAGTACCCCCCCCCCGAATTAAAATATCTATTTCAAATTCAAGGGGCTTCGACATCAGCCATATGAATTGCGTAACATCAACTTTGGAGAAAATCGGCAGAACGGTTTACCCTTAGCGTTGTTCACAAAAGAACAGACAGCCGACCGGACAGACGTTTCGCCGTCATTCTATTTTTCTGTATCAAGGACCCATAAAACATGGATTTTGGCTACACAACGTGCTAGAGGATTTTTTCCCCTAAATTTAGCAACCGCTTTTCTGCCGAAAGTTCGCCTTTTTTTCGCGCAGCATTACACAACTCATAACTTTCTCTCTACTCCGTAGCGAGAAAGTAAAAGTGGCTGGAATGACACGAATAGTGGAGGCGCTGGATAGAGAGAGGAAATGACCGCAGTAGCGACGTAGACAGAAACAGATCTGTATCAGGTGGTGGAGACGAAATATTCTGATACAGATTCTTTACACAAGTCGCAAAGGGCACAAATAACGCAAGAGGACGAAGGTGGTTCACATGTGATACGCAACGAACGTAACGGGAAGGGCACTGTGCAGGGAGAAAAAATAGAGTAAGCTACCTATTAATTTAGTTATCGTTTTTAGGGGCACGTGCTTTCCGGCAACCAAGACCATTGTGTCTCAACTAATGAGTAAATGATAATGATAATGATTATGAGGAGAATGACGATGGAAAGAGACTTCGGGAAACGGAAGACTCTCCTTATCCACCAATATTTACCACATACAAAGCAACGAATCAAACTCGTGCTCCCGTGTTGCAAGCCATATGCTCTAAACCAGGCACGCCAAACTGCGCCCGCACGAGCTACTTGTCCGCCTGGAGAGCCCGGCACTCCTACGTGCAAGGGCAACTTCCCCTGACTTCGCGCTCGTTTCCCCTTAAAATCTAAAAACTGGTGTACATACGCAAGCTGAAGCGGCGCGAGGCAGTAAAAAGTAGCTTCATACAAAAATATTTTTGCTAGATTTTTTCCATCAAATAACCTAGAATTGTGTTATGTTTACAATCTTCACTACTTATTATTTGATGTTTATTTTCTTACTAAATTCTCTCTTATATAAACATCTTCGCTAAGTGACAGGAATTTGTTTGAATGGCGAATTTTTTCTTTTTTCGTTTGTTTGTGTTATTAAATCATTCAATTATTTATTGTAGTTAACAATAATGTGAAATAAATTAACGCGTTTCTATAAGTTAACATTTCTCGGTTACGGACGGACAGCGCTTTTAACAGACAAGAATATTTGCCTATTAAACCTAATCCGAACATACAAAGTTGATGCTTTTACTTCCTCTTAAGTACACAGGATTACAAAATCAAGATACTTTTAATTAGATTTTGTAAATTTTACTTTCAATTGAGAATTTGAATTCAGACTGTTTTATTTCATTTTAATGGATCATTTCTTTGTCTTTAAAAGAAAATGAGAATTAATATAGCTAAATATGTGACAACTGTCAAGTAACATCTCCAAACGACTGTCATAGGCCAGGTATCCATTGACGTATAGACACTCCGGAGTAATTTGTACAATCATTTCTCTTAAATCTCGCACCAATTTCTCTGAACACAGTGCCCTCGAGAACTAATAATCTTGTTACTTTGCCCGCGACCATATCTAAACCTGCTCTAAACCCTACCCCTTAGTCCAAGGATTCGGCAGTGGAAACAGAGTACTCGAAGGCAATAAACATCGAGTCAGCAAAATCGGTAACATCGGGCCTTGGTAAGGACGGCAATTTGAAGTAGAAAATTCGCCACGGCGCTTCCACGAGAGGCGGTGGCGCTGTGGGACGGGAAAACGGCGAAGAGGATGGAAACGGGCAGGCGGTGAAGGAGAGGCCGCTCGTTCCTGGCCGCGCAGGCCGCCGCTAAAGGCGGCTTCACTCATTCGTTATTCGGCGAACACCGAGCAATCGCTCGCCGAATTCCCAGTAGTGTGGATGAGTTGCTTGGTACTTGCCGAGTGATGAACATTCGGAGTTCGCCCTACCCATTGCGTGTCGGTTTTTTCTTGGACACATCAAAGGGAGCGAACATTCGCCTAACACGTCAGCTGCTCGGGAGTGGGCAGGCGCTAGCTCGCTGGTCGGCGAGCTAGTTTTCCGTGTTTTTTCTGATCAACACCAGGCGAATGCCGGAGCAGTACCCTACCAAACGGGCCAAGGACCGCGCGCGATCTCTTCCTCTTCCTTGTCCTATCCTCTCCCCTTACACACACACTTACACTCACATGCACTACACTACCACATATTCCGGGAGATCGGCCGAGAACTTAGAGCTTGTCCCGGCTGGAGCGGTGTCCCGTTGGTGGGAGAGTCCCGGTTAGGGGAAACCCCACTAACCGACGGTAGGTCGGCGCCGGATCTCGCCATTCAGCGGGGGAAGATCACCGCCATCTCCTGAGAAAAAAACATGCACTATACTAACGGGACTAATGACCAAAGCAGTTGACGCGTCCGGAAACACGAAAAAACCAATCAATCAATCAACCGAATGTTTGGAGCCGTCTTAACGAGAGGCGGTGTCGTCATCAGCTCATTGCTCGCTCGGCCTTCCGGTTTCCTCCACTGTGGAGTGCCACCCCGCGCGTCTCTCCGCCGCCTACGGCCGAACTTTCTGTTCTGGCGGAACCCGCATTGAACTCGCGGCCCGTTAGCTATCTATATAAATACGTGGAACATTTTCGTCAACTTTCTATGGATTATAATAAAAAGACAAGTGTAAAAAAATAAATTTATTATAAAAAGTTTTGTAAAATCATGGTTACTTTTCTACATAATCCACGTGAAAATTCAGGCATTTGTCTTATCTATGAACGAACTTTTCTATTCCCTCTTCGTCGAACATTGTCAACACCGATGTGAGATGGGTCTGAGCTTTCCTTTGATGCTCCTCATTGTTCTGGACACTTTAACCTCCTAACTATTTCTTCATTTCGAGCAAGAGATGAAAATCACTCACGACTATCCCTCACAGCTCTCACTCACGGCTATAAGCCGGATGGTCAAGCACAACCCATCTGCCCCAGATATTGTTTGATTACAGCAGCACTGTGAGGAACGGCGTTGTCATAAATAACATCTCCAGAAGCCCGCGTTGATTTCTTTGAAAAAGTTCTAGCCGAATAAAATGGTAAAAAGTGCCCCCACTTGAAATTGAAAATAATTTTTTGGGTGAGTTACCACGAAAAACATTTGTTCAAGGACTTTTAAATTCTTCCCCCGTCACACCCTTCGTAATAACGAAAAATGTGTTTTTATTTAATTTTTTTTCATTGAATTGACTGCATGAATTTCCATGGAAAATATAGCTTCTTGTGATATTTACTATTTTTTTCAAAAACTTTTGGATAGACCGCTCACTAGTAAAATTCATGATAAAACTAAGAATGTTACCATTAACGCCAATCTCTTTAAGTCCCATATTACTCCAGGTATCCAGACCATTTCGTTCGCCGTTTGGACATCTAGGTTGACGGCAATGACATGTCAGCTATGGATGGCTTCAATGATGTAAGTGTCCACGCTAATAAGATGTGAGTAAATAGAATTCCCAGATCTAAAGCCAAATTTATTATCTTCAATGATATTATAGTGATTTAAAAACTATCGTAAACATCTATCAATAATCTTTTCAATTATCGTACATAGGTTGCAGATTAGGAAAACGGGCGATAGTTAATCTGATTGGATCTTGCTTTGCCTGGTTTAGGGATGGGGACAACAGTTGCTGTTTTCAATTTATTGGGGAGAAGGTTTCATTTTTAAACATAAAATTAAAAATATTTTGGAGGATTTCCTTGTCTTCTACAGGAATATTCTGTATAAGAATGTTGGAGATCTAATCCGAATCAGGTGTCGAGTTGTTTGTCATGTTGATAACTTTGTTTACTTTCTGCATTGTGATTGGAACAGTAAGTGGGTCAGAACGTCCTGGTGGGGTTTGGCAGCAGTTTTTATAGGCGTCTTTGATTACATTTTTAACCTTCAAATATTATTTATCATCATTCGCTGAACTAGAATTTGATTAGAAAATTTTAGGGAGCATGTTGGCAATTGTAGCAGAATCATTTGTAATCTTGTTGTGGATTGTAAAAAAGGAATGTTGTTAGTTCTTTATTGCCATGGAGGCCTTTTTTAATTCTTTTTCGATTCTTTGATAATCCTTCAGACATGTCACCTGGTTTTCTTGTAAGTAGTCTTGTTCTCTATAGCTCTTCTTCTTTTTAATTTATTTAAGGCAGGTTTAGATGCTTTAATAGCTTCCAGACATTCGTTGTTCTACCAGGGGACTCGCTTCTTTTTAGATTTAACCTGATAGAGTCAATAGCTTGGTGTGCAGCTCCAATGATAATGTTGATAAAATCATGGACTACGTAATTGATGTCAGATCCATCCTCATCCAGGTTCAAACTAGATGATAGATCCAGGTGAAAAATAGGATCAGGTTGACCAGCTCTAATGAACGATATGATGTAGCAATTTCGATGTTGTGCTTCTTAAAAATATTGATGATTTTCTCGTTTAGAATAAACGGGTAAACATTTTATATCGTAATGCGCTTAAGTTTGTTAATGAGGGTTCTAACATTTACAGTTATATTTTTGATGCTTAGAGTACGGTGTTTATTTGTAATGAGTTCAGCATTATTCTTGGAGTTCAGAAATACACATATTCTGTTGTTAGAGATCCTGAATATGAACCTAATGACACTGGGGGAAACGATTTCAGTTAAATTGCCTGTACAGTCTTTAACAGATAAATTTTCACATGCATCCACTAATATGGCCTGATCTTTCGATGAAAACCTCACTGTTTTCAGATCCAGCATACGATTTCGTAGGTGGCTCTTGTAGGTTAGGTGACGACAAATTCATCTTGGTGTTGGTTGATACAGTATTGTCCTTGAAGATAAGTCGAGCCAGCTGACAGGTCGGTCAGAGAAACATTGCTCTCTACTAATATACACTGATAACACTATAAATAACACAATAAAGTAATATTTACTCTGAAGTGATTTGACTTAAGGATAGGGTTCACTGATAACCTGGTAGAGCGCAGTAGTAGGTGTTGCCTCGAACGCTGTCACAAGCAGACTGTTTTAAAATTTTATTGGCCGCGGAACTCAAACTTTTAAAATTATTATCAAAAAATCATGTAAACTCAACGAATCATAAAAATATTATCAAAAAATTATGTAAAATCAACGAACAAACTAATTTCCCTCTGTCCCCTCTACTAATAATTTTACACACACCGGCCTCACTAACAGACTCCCCCGCCTCCTCAGACATTTCCAAGAGAACACTCAACAGACCACCTCCGACCCCTCGCCGCATCTCCGGAAAGCAATAAAAACCCCGTGTCACGTTTTCTCTGGGCACAGTCCTTCGACTTTTGCCGAAAGCAGCGAGCTCAACTTATGCAACTATTTCCCCATCTTTGTTATTTGCTATTTATATTTTATTTTTTTTTTTTTTTTTTATATATTTTTTAATTTTTGCAATATGAGAATGTATATTTCTTCATTTATATTTATAATCTGAAATTTGAACTACTATTATCTGTATTAATTCCTTTTTTTTTTTTGCCATATGTTCCGTATCTTTTCAACCATATAATGTGTTTTCTTTATTGTATTTTATAATGTTTAATTTGAACCGTTACTAATCCTCCCGTTGCATTTTTTTTTGAAATTTTATCTGCTATCTGTAACTAAAAAATTTAAATGTATCCATTAATTGTAATTTAATTTTCTACCTTATTTTGTATTTATTTATAATTTTGTTAAACTTTTCTGTATTTGTAGACAGACAATGACGGTAAAGCCGTCGAAAGCCGGCTATCTTAATAAAACTAATATGTTGACGAAGATGACCTCTTTTATTGCTTCCCTGTGAGAATCGCCAACAAATTAAAAGACGAAATTTTTTAAATTCTTCAAAATTATTTGAGTTGTCAGGGAAACGTTAAGTCAGAGCATGAAAAACTGGTTGAATTTTGATATTTCAAAACACAATTAACTTAAAAAACAATTTGTACTTGCAAAAGAAAATATTTCGGAGTGTCAGTTCATTTTCACTGCTGTGGAGTATGATTCTAATGGAGCAAAAAGTGGAAAAGATATACAAATTTAACTGCTGTGAGTGACTCCCTTCTCGCTCGCACTGTAACGGCTCTCGAGTGCACAGATATCTCGTGCACTTGTCACCATTTATGAACACAGTTGACATTTGTAGGACGATTATCCAGCTGTAACGTTCCTCCTTGAGGAATTTATAATCAATCTGTTTCACAGAGATTGATGCTAAATTTGGAGGCGTTTCTAAAGTATGCATCTTCTTTGGTGATATCAATATAAGCAGATACAAAGTGAGAAAGATAGTCAAGAATAGAAGAATAGACAAGAAAGATTCAAAATTACTAAAAGCAACAAATGGTTTAAAAATTGTGCTTTTGAATACAGTGATAAAATCATCTGCAAAAACACTATTGGAGCATTTTATTTCCGGTGAAGAGTGCTGGACAACTGAAAAGAAAGAATGAAAACAAGATATTCTCAGTTAATGCATCACAACGACCTGAACTAGTGAATTCTGTAACTAGTAATCTGAAGGAACTAGTGGAGATTCAACAGCGTATACTTTCTCGCAGTATATATATATATATATATATATATATATATATATATATATATATATATATATTGTGACCGCCCGTTTTCTTAGATTCCGAAAACGTGTCACATAACGCCCTAAGAAAAGCGAGGGAAAAGAATATTTTGAACGCGCGCCAACGCGGATGAATATTTAGAATGCTAATTAGAATTTAGAACAAGAGAGACCGCCACCATAGACCAAGGGCGAGACCGGAGGTCGGATGAAAGAAAAAGTTCTTTCTGAAGGTAGCAGCTGAACTGGGCGGACGTATGGAAAACGGTACGCCAGGAAGTGACATTGCAGCGGACTTCAGATTTGCAACTTTTTTGAGGAAAACTCTTCTAGAAGACCAGAAGAGGTAATTATTCTATTATAAATTGATTTAAACATAATCTTAGAAGAAAGATAATAAGAAATGTTATGAATTTATAATGGAAGAATTAGGGAGAGAAATTTTGAATAGATGGCAGTAATTAATAGCTTGCATTCATTTCTCTTTCCAGTTTTTCTCTCTCACATGCTTTTTCTTATATTTAAATACTCTCTTGAAGTTGGTGCTCGTATAAAAAGGGGTGATCTTTGGATTCATTTTCACTCTGAATATCCAGTTGGTCATTAACCGTAATCGAAAATAAAGTAAAATTCATATGAGAGTATTCAAGAATATAAAACTTGAACGAAAAGAAGAAGGCGATTTCTGGGCAGCAACTGCGTTCTCAACCCGAGGCCACGACGCTTCAAGGCCGAAGCAGCTCGGTGAAAAAGGGTAGAAGGAAGCCCAGCGGACTGCTCTACGCGGCCGAGAACACAGTAAGGTCGTTCCAAATAAACTGTTTTGTAGGGATAGGAGTGATTCAGTTTAATCAGAAAGCTTATTCTGTATCTGTCACGTAGAAAGAAAGGGAGGGTAACAGATTTACCATGCTTAAAAGATAAGAAAAGTAAAAGTACATTTGTTTCCGACTTCTAATACGTGAGAACAGAATCAATTTTTCTTTCAAAAAGGATTTCAAATCAATATTTAATATATGATTAATTTAATATAATTATAATAATAGCTTGGTTTTTTGTAAAATAATGTTAAGTCAAAAGTATTAATTTTGATTTTCAATATCTGTTTCTTTCACATTTTTGTAAAGTAATATTTTAACGATTCTTTCGAATTTCTGAAAGTGTGTTTGTTAAACAATTGGGTTGTAAAGCAGAGTAGGAAATTGTGTATTGAGTTATTAGTGTGTGTTTTTTTTTCAGTCAAGAGTATTCTGTATTTGATTTTTTTTGTGTGCCATTGTATGTATTTGTCATAGCAGCAAATATTTTTAGAATATATTCTGAATTTAGTGAAAAGTGATTCTCACCCGAGTTGTTTGTAATTTTGCATCAATCCATAAACGATCTTCACGACCCTGCCCCTATTTTTTATTTATTGTGTCCACACTGGGACGTCTATACTGAGCTAGTCGACCATCTGGTGAATTGTGTTCGCCACCCCCCCAAGACGTCTCAGGTCGGGTGCTGGCCTCACGGCTTGTACCGGACGGTACTGTGGCTCGCAATATATATTTGCAATTTTCGAAAATTTAGAGAATTCAAAGAAATTGAGACAATTTTATAAGTGTCTCTTCTTCTATCTGTAGAAAAATATGTAAAAAATTGAAGCGTGTTTGAGAAAAAGGTTTTTTAATAAATTGGATCAATTTCAGGCCCAAATTAGGTTGATTAATGTCTAAGAAAATGATTTGTTTATGACGCTGATATAATGGTGGGGTGACTGATACAGGTTGACGTAAGCGCTGAATGAGAGGCGAGCAAACGGGAGACCTGAATTCGCCTGCTCTGTTCCGAATCTGCCGTGAAAGCTTGCTATGAGCTTTGTCCGTCAAACATTACAAATGACGCTTTCGGGAATTGCACTCCGATAACTAAGAGTTGAACTGCCAGTGTATTTGCTGCTTCTCTCCTCGCCTTCTCTCCATCCCACTCGCACAACCCCAACGCCGTATTCTGCCGCCAGCGCGCCGTCGTCCGGCCCTCATCCCGGCCCCCCCCCCTGTCCGATATGATCTCGGTCCCCGCGTACCCATCAGCTCCCGTCGCCGTCAACGTCGCCGCTAACGAGATTACCGCAGCGGCGGCGGCGGCGGCGGCGGCGGCAGCAGCAAGAAGCGGCCCACCGTTCACTCGGCCGATCCTCCACCCGCCGTCCCCTCCGCCCACCCTTGCCTCCCTGCTTCTAACCGCCCTCCCCCGTCGCTGCGTGGGCTGCACGGCGTCATTACCCATTGCATCGCTTGCAAGTTTCGGTGCCTAGGGCAGACCTCCTGCTGCAGGGTCCCCACGAAGCTCGTGGGTCGTTAATGGATGTTATGTTGGTTATGTTATGTTATGGATGTATGTCGTTTCGGAAGACCAGTTGTCAAACCTGGTATACACATGTTACTTTTATATCAGTTACAAAAAGGCAACTTTTCCGCTTCTTAATTGAATGCGGCAGCTTGTTGTAGGGGATTTGCGACACTAGATAGATAGCTAGGTCGAATTCAACCACTGTCTGGAGGACAATTCTAGCGGCCGGTTGTTCGAATCAAAAGTTTTGCGAGGTTTCACCTATGAATACTCGGCGAATATCGGAGCAGTAACTTAATAAATGGGTCGCAAACCGCGCGCGATATTTTGTTTATCTTTATCCTCTACTCTCCCCTCACGCAAACACACATACACACATATGCACTTCATTAACCCCTCATGTCTGAAACTCAAGTATTGTCCTGTCGTGGGGGGAGGGTGACACCCCGCTAGAGGGGATATCTAGAGGGGAAAATCGTACGGTGACGTATAGGTCAGCGCCGGTTCTCGCGTTCATGCCGCGAAGGAAGACCGATACCTTCCGTATTAGAACAGATACTTCACTTAAGGGACTAATGACCATAATATTTCACGCACTCGGAAACATTAATACTCACTCATTCACTCCACTTCTCACCTTTCATTTATCAATCGCTACTTATCATTCATCACACAAAGTATGCCAATTGCAGAAATCCATTTTCTTTAAGAATATCAATAGTGAGTGATCCTTATTGAGATAACTTAAAATTTAGTTACTTAAAAAAACTTACATTACCAAAACATTTTTATTTCCCCTCCTCCAATTTCCTGTTCAGCGATTGATTGATTGATTAATGATTTCGGTCGCGTCAACTGCTGATGTTATTTGTGCTCCGGCATTCACCTGATGTTGATCGGAAAAAACACGGAAACTACCGGTCAGATAGTCGACCGCTAGAATTCTCCCCTACATAGTGGCTGAAATCGGACGAGCTATGTAGGTAGGATCAAAAATCCTGCCATTTTCGGGGCTCGAATCCTAGAACATTCCAATTAGAGGAACTTCAGTGACATCAATTAATGCCCTGGGCCACCTAAACGGGCCTTGTCCATCGGCATTGTTCCGATACATCCCGCCGCTTCCAAACCTAGTAGCCGAGTTTCAGGCACAAGGGTGCACGCATGTTTCCTTCTTTAATTGACCGATATTAGTCGACGAACTCTAACATCGCATCTCTGACGTGTGTGATTACTTGCCTGCCAGGCAGAGCCTATTCGTTAATTATTCGCCGTTATTATTTACTATTGGTCTAATCATATCCGTACGGTTTTTATGTAATATGAGTACTGTAGCATATGCAACACGTTGGGAGTGCTGTGCTGCGAGTGCGACTACATACGGGATCCGAATGGGTTTCAAGGAATTGTTTGCCTTTAGGATGAATGAAAGTCAATATACAATAATAATGAACTGTAGTTTAATATGTGCATATACACAATTGCTTGTTTTAGTGTGTAGTAAGCCGGAGGACCAATGAAAGTTTATAAAGTTTATAAATGCTCTTCTTTCTTGAAGTACACTTGACTTCCAGTTTGTTGTACTGCAAGCACCAACCCAAATCCCTCGGCTGAGTGTGTAGATGCCGTCGGAGCTGAGGTTGGCTCCAGGCAATTCGGCGGTGCGAAGTGGAATGGGCGCGTACTCATTTGACTGGAGCTGGTTGTGCAGTTTGCCGTAAATCCGGTCAGGTGGCGGCTGATGCACGCGAGTGACCCGAATTTAGAGCTAACAACCTGTTGGTTGCACTGGTTGATTGCAAAAGCCTTGGTAGGCGAAGCAGGAACAGCCGACTTAGTGCTTAGTGGAGCGAGTATTGATACACTCATCCGTTGTTGTTGGCAGATGAGTCAACAATAGCCGTTTGGCATCGGAGCATCGTTGTATGCTGATGCTTAAATTCGAAATGAGTTGTATTTTGCGTCTGCTCGGCTGTTAGTACTGCGAGCAGTCTGAGTTAGTCGGTTCTTTCTGTCGCGTAGGAGCGAAGTTCCCGTATTTATTAATTTGAGGGAGTTATTGAGGTATTAGTGAGAGTCACGTGACATTGGCCTATATATTATATTGAACCTATAGTGAGGCGGTGAGACGTGATGTGCCCGTGATCGGCTTCCTATGTGTGGGATGTGTCTTCGGGTCCGGGGAGAGGAGCGTCACGTAACATTGGCAGCGATCGGATGCTAAGGCGGTGTCACGTGAGGTGCCCGCGATGGCTGCTACAGTTTGGTGTATTTGAAGGTTTGTTCTCACGGAAACTGCGGCATCTTGCAGATAGAAAAGGAGCGGGGCGTGTGGAATAGAAAAGGAGCGGGGCGTGTGGGATCGAAAAGGAGTGGGGCGTGTGGGACAGAAAAGGAGCGGGGCGTGTGGGATAGAAAAGGAGCGGGGCGTGTGGGATCGAAAGGAGTGGGGCGTGTGGGACAGAAAAGGAGCGGGCGTGTGGGATAGAAAGGAGCGGGGCGTGTGGGATCGAAAGGAGTGGGGCGTGTGGGACAGAAAAGGAGCGGGGCGTGTGGAATAGAAAAGGAGCGGGGCGTGTGGGATAGAAAAGGAGCGGGGCGTGTGGAATAGAAAAGGAGTGGGGCGTGTGGGACAGAAAAGGAGCGGGCGTGTGGGATAGAAAAGGAGCGGGGCGTGTGGGATCGAAAAGGAGTGGGGCGTGTGGGACAGAAAAGGAGCGGGGCGTGTGGGATAGAAAAGGAGCGGGGCGTGTGGGATCGAAAAGGAGCGGGGCGTGTGGGACAGAAAAGGAGCGGGCGTGTGGAATAGAAAAGGGCGGGGCGGGGGGGATAGAAAAGGAGCGGGGCGTGGGGGATAGAAAAGGAGCGGGCGTATGGGATAGAAAAGGAGCGGGGCGTGTGGGATCGAAAAGGAGCGGGGCGTGTGGGACAGAAAAGGAGCGGGGCGTGTGGAATAGAAAAGGAGCAGGGCGTGTGGGAAGAAAGGAGCGGGGCGTGTGGGATAGAAAAGGAGCGGGGCGTGTGGGATCGAAAGGAGTGGGGCGTGTGGGACAAAAAAGGAGCAGGGCGTGTGGAATAGAAAAGGAGCAGGGCGTGTGGGATAGAAAAGGAGCGGGGCGTGTGGGATAGAAAAGGCAGGGCGTGTGGGATAGAAAAGGAGCAGGGCGTGTGGGATCGAAAAGGAGCGGGGCGTGTGGGATAGAAAAGGAGCGGGGCGTGTGGGATAGAAAAGGAGCGGGGCGTGTGGAATAGAAAAGGAGCGGGGCGTGTGGAATAGAAAAGGAGTGGGGCGTGTGGGATAGAAAAGGAGCGGGCGTGTGGAATAGAAAAGGAGCGGGGCGTGTGGAATAGAAAAGGAGCAGGGCGTGTGGAATAGAAAAGGAGCGGGCGTGTGGAATAGAAAAGGAGCAGGGCGTGTGGGATAGAAAAGGAGCGGGCGTGTGGAATAGAAAGGAGCGGGGCGTGTGGAATAGAAAAGGAGCGGGGCGTATGGGATAGAAAAGGAGCTGCCACGCGGACGCGGAAGCGTTGCCGGTGTGCATCTCGTTGTCGGCGAGATGCCTTAATAGTGTTGTATTGGCGAGGGAGGAATGTAGCGATTTTGAGAAATGTTTGTATACATTTTGCGTCGGTGGCACGTAGTGAAGCGATGGGGGTGTGAAAACCGCCACGTGCCAGGGTGGGCCCAGTCCTTGCTAATGACGTCTTAGCCGGCAGCCGGGGCGGCACCGGGGTGCAGCGGTCAGTGCTCGCGGCGGACGGAGTCGCAAAGAGGAGTTTGTTTTGAAAGGACGTACTTCGGCGGAGGTGACGGAGCCGTGAGAAAGACTCTCCGCATAAATGATTTCATTGCCCATTTGTATTTTGTGCTTTCAATACGCGGCTACGTGCTGGAATGCCTTGCGAACGGGCTCTGTGCGAGGTGACAAGAGCATGTTCTAAAGGCGAGTGGCCGCACGGGTAGAAGGCAATTAGGGGCTGCGCCCTGGTAGCGAATTTGATCGCGAGATTGAACAAGTACTTTTGTATCGAGGTTCTCAAAACCTTTTTGCGAGTCAGTCGAAGACCAGTTGGTATGCCGTTGTCATTGCGTTTCCTTCGCTTTTAGTTCCTCAGGGTAACCTTAAGATCCAGACCAGGGCATATATACCGCGTGCCCCTTCCTGACGATTGGTGATGGATTGCAGATATATTATGCCACTGACGAACCTTGATCCAAAATGAGTTTCCATAAGACACGGGAAATACATCTTACATGCTTACATGCATCTCTTGAAAATTGGAGACGTAAAAGTCGAACACGGGGACAGAAGATGACAATAATAATTTTTTTAACTTTGACTTCGCTGACGACCAGGTTATTTTTGCCGAGCATGAACAAGAGATACATTACATGCTGAGGAAAATAAATGAATATATATCTCGGGGTTTGGCTATCAATCCATCAAAAACAGAGTATGTTACTGCGGTGTCACAAGGAACAAAATTATTGGGAGGTATGTAATATCAAAGGAAGGTGGATGTGCAGAAGTAAAACATAGGATCTCTCAAGGGAGAGTAGTGACAAGACATTTGAGTAATGTTTTGTACAACCAAGAAATAACAAGCAAGCCAAAGATAAGAATATACAAATCGCTGGTTGAAAGCATATGTACATACGGTTTAGAAATTTGGATTCTAAGTGTGAGCGAAGAGCAAAAATGAAAATCAATGGAAATGAACTATTGAAGACGCTGTTGTGGCCTTACATTACTGGATAAAGTACCCAATGTTGACTTTAAAAATGAAATGGGTTGATAATGAAATTAATATCGATACAATGGATGTAATTGATGGAAAAAGATTGAAATGGTATGGTCATATTCAAAGGATGACGGAAAATCATTGACCTAAAAAAAATTAAATGGTTCCATCAAAGGAACAGGAAGCGTGGCAGAAAAAAAACATGGAAAATGAGATAAAAAAGGCGACGAAGGAAGGAGATCATCAAGAGAAAGATTGGGAAGATAGAAAGACATGGCGACTAGGATGCAAGAAGCGGAGTCAGCTGTAAAGAAACTCACTAATACAACTGCGTGGTTCACACCTTTCCGACTCTTTGCCAATTGCACGTGGACTTCCTCAGGGATCGATTTGAGGTCATATTCTCTTCTTACTATATGTAAACCATATGCCCTCGGCGATTCGAAACGGAAGAACAGTTCTCTTTGCGGAAGATATGAATAACAAAGTAATAGTAAATGAAAAGAAAACTGTTTCAATGCAGTTTTCCATTCCAAGTAAACAATTCTGCACTTCATTGAAAATGAACGGTGTAACATGGACTGACATTAAGGCAACACCATTTTTAGGCCTCTTAATTCAGTCAAACGTCACATGGAACGTCCATTTAATCGAATTGAACACAAAATTAAGTTCATTATGTTACGCGTTCAGATTTCTCGGAAGTGAAGGGCTTCACAGATTTCTGCGTACTAATAGCTGTCTATATTTAGCCTGATAATGCGTCGCCATGTTAAACTTCCTGCTCCCACTTCTCGTTTTGCTTCAATCGAGTCTCTATATCCGTGAGATACAGTGCGCCCGATCGTGTCAAGTTTTCGCTTACTCAATCAGCGTGCAGAATGATGCGTCTAAATCTGGACAAAGAAGACAATGCAGAGAAAATTCGTTTCTTATTGTGTCGTAGTGATAATGAAGATAAATACATTATCAGCGATGAAGAGCCAATCGGTGACAGTGATAGTCATTATGTTGAGGAGAGAAGTAGTGACTTGGAGAGCGAGTGGCTTGGCAACGATTCCTACAATCAAGAAGAAAATGATTTTTTTTTCAAGTAGATATCTAAATAAAAGTAGCATTAATGCACAAGTGTTTCTTTTGGAATAACGAAAAAAAGTAAAAATACGTAGACTGTGTTTGAAGAGTCTCGCTGCTGCCATCATCTTCAAAGAAGGGCGGAACTTTCGCAGAATTTGTCTTTCACATCAAAATCTACGGCCGAAGATATGTAGAAAAAGAAAACAAGTACAAAGCGGAAGAGATGTAACACGTGTCAACAGAAAACAAAGAAAACAATATTGATCTTATTCAATATGTCAAAATTTATGCGTATGATTTCAAGATCTTATATCAAGATCCATGCTCGCGATTCTCAAAATATTTTGTCCCGAAAATGCGCCATCAGTCTGCTTACATTGTGCTAAGGAAGTAAAGTAGTTAAAATATACTATCAAATATTTGTAATGTGTTCAAATGTTTATAAAATTTTAACGTTTCAAATAAAGTACCTAATCAACAAATATAATTTTTTGTCTTGGAGAATCGATGTGTACGTTTGTATCTCACAGATTCAGCGCGCACGATCTTGTTCGCTTAACAGGGGCGTCCGATGGCGAGTTATGGGCGGTAATATGTTTTCAGAAAACGCCGATGTCTATAACTATAACGCTCGACGTAGTAATCATATCCATCAGGTGGCAGTATTAACAGCTCATTACAGAAAATGCACATACAATACATATACATTATTGTAACGTATATTGTGTCATCTGCCGGCGCCACCACAAACTATCTGTATGCGGGGATTGCGACATCTGCCGGCGGCACTCGAACTAAATGGTTCCAGAGTCTTAAATGGTTCCAAAAATAATAGTCTTTATTTCGAGCAAAAATTACACAAAAACTACTCATTTTTGAAAAGTGTGGATTACCTTATTCAACGATCTATTTTTAAGACCCATTTTGCTTAAAAAAAACAACAAAAAAACAACCCTAACATGAATATTGTATTTTTGTAATGGTAATTTTTTCGCAATGTTAGAAAATACAGAAAGTTCGCGAAAAAGAGGCTAGCATATTTTCTTACCGTTTCTTACGTCCTCCGTTACATGCGAAAAAATAAAGAAAAATTTCAAACAGTTTTTGACAAAAAACTGCGTTCTTTTAACACAAAATTATTCGAATATTACTAACTTTTTCGAAAAATTGTACTGGATCTTGTTTCAAAATGTCTTTGAACAACAGCTTTTATAGAGAAAAATATATATCTTCAACATTGTAGTTGTTGGAAGACGCTGAAAAAAAATTGAACTTTTGCAATTTTCGAAATAGGGATCTCAACGAAAATGTGTCCTGCCCTATTCTTTTAAGCGTTCTTCACGCTATCCAAGCACAAAGTTTATTAAAAAAAATTGGAGCCATTTTACGAAAAAATTGAAAATGTTGAGGTTTTATTTAAATTATTTCCAAATTCAAAATATCCGCTTCAATCTCGCAGGGTCTCGAGTTCGTTCAGGTCGATAGGGGAATATCAATTTCGGAGAAAATTATCTAAATGGTTTAGGCGTTAACATTGGCCAGTGACGGACGGACAGAATTTTTGCCGTGTATCAATTTCTCGGTATGAAGGATCCACAAAAAATGGATTCTTAGTACAGGACGTGTTAGATGAAATTTAATTCATACAGTAACCATATTTATCCTCGTTTTCGTTACCAGTACCTGGCAATAAGTTTTTTCTGTTGAAAATTCGCCAAGGTCCGGCGTACGGATAAAATTCTCTTCTTACACAGTAAGGCGTGAAAGTAAAAAAAAAGTATCGTTTCCTATAAATTTTAATGCTCCTTATACTTACTACTCCTATCATGAATTTTATTGAGAATCTTAAGGTTTAAAGAATTAACTTTATTCTGCTCTTAATAATACTATTTCACATTAAATTGTGTGAGAGGAACCTTTCTTATTCGATTCTACAATAGATGTATAAAGGAGAGACGCGAGTACTTTGAGATTTTCGACACCTGTATTATACTGGCAAAGGAATAAACTTAAGAGAATCCAGCAGACGTGTTCACAAGGCTTTGTAAACACATCTTCCGAAGCGGAGGGGGCTGCACATTGATCTAAGTCTGCTGCCTCTCTCTTCGAGTTCAGTGCGCTTTCTTCCCCTGCGTAAGCCACTGGCACAATAGCCTTGTCTGCACTCTTTGGCCACTATCTCTTGAGAGCTCACAAAAGACTTAACGGCGGAGGTCCAAAGGGTCGTGCGGCTTTTGTCTCCGCTCTGTCTGGGAGATGCCGCTCGAGATCGACTGTTACTGAATTGCAGTGCGAGTCTTTGTGAACTTAATAGTATATTATGAAACGCTGATGTATTTAATACCCATTACATTGAGTTTCATACAGTACTTTTTCAAAGACTAACAATAGCCAAGTAGGTAAACCTTCATATTGGACCTAGCGGACTGACGTATAATTATCCCAAACAACATTGGTTAAACTATTTCAATCTTCGTGGGTTAACCATAAAAGCTGCATCCCAACAGCAAATGGAAAGACCACGAGTCAAGTTAGGATCCAATTTATTAATACTGTGTCATGAAAGTTCAATATGTGTTCCTATTCCGTACCAACTTAAAATACGATTCAATACTTCATCGAAGGTTTCAGTACTCTGATTTTTTTGGAAAAAGGGGAAGGAATGTGCAATTTACCGTCACCCTTTGCAGATCGTCATATCACTGCCCAAACAACAGAACAGTAATATTAATAAAATATTAATTATTCATTACACCTTAATGCTTGGTTTGTACACACTCCGAGATTGGTCAAACACAGTCCAGTCACATTAATGTGACCACCGCCGTTCGACGTAAACTTGCAATAACCCATCATAATCCCTTATAATAAAGCGTGTCGAGAGGAAGCCGAAAACTGTGCAGTAGTAGTCGCAATGTAGAAACGGAGAGATTTATCGGACTTCCAAAAGGGTACGATCATTGTCTTTCGAGTCTTAGGCATATCCGAAACGGCTAAGTTTGTAAGGTGTTCGCGTGACACCATGGTTCAAGTATACCGTGCATGGCAAAATGGCGACATCCAAAACCGACGCCGAGACAACTGGGGCACAGCACGGTCCGTAGATGACAGGGGAGAACAACGGCTGCGGAGATGTGTACGAGAGGATAGACATGCAACTCCAGAGCAACTCACCGCCCAGATGAACCAAGGGGCTATCAACAGGATCTCTTCAACAGCCGTTGCTGCGTATGGGCCTCCGCTACAACGCCTGGTTCATGCACCCATGACCCATGACTACTGTTCATCGGCGACGAAGGCTGGAATTTTCGGGCCAATACCGCAACTGGAAGTCCACTGGGTGTAGACAAGTAGCCTTTAGATGGATCACGTTTTCCGCTACATCGGACAAATGGTCTCTGGTGTATATGGCGTGAAACGGGTAATTCAGCATTTTGACTGGTGGCCACATTATCATGACTGGACTGTGTATAATGAAATGGTAATCGTAACGACTATCACAATGCAACGGGCTTCAGACATCTAATAAGATAATTAAAGAATGGAAGTTGAAAAACAAATTGTGTATCTCTCGATGAATCGGTATCTAATGAAATCACAATATGAATTTCATTTGTTAGGTTTTTTAAAAACCAAATTATACTAGTAAATTCACAAAACAAGCACTTGAAAACTGCAAAAACATCATCCACTTTAATGGGCCTAAGAAGAGAAACCGCTCTACGTGGAATCGGGCGAGAAGCCAGGAGCAGACGCAGCCCGCGACGCACGAGCGAACGATCCTACACTATCGCCAGGATGCGCGCGTTGCGTAGTGCAATCAGATAAATAACCAAACTGATTATCCCACAGTGCTGTTACTTCTAACGGTTATCAACTTATATGAGTTTTCGATAAATTGACTTTTTCATGCATATCACCTCAAAAATAAATAAATAATGAAATAAATAAAGACAATTTATATTTTTTTACATTTCATTTTTTTACGTCAAAACCAGGTAAAAACTGTGAGTGTCGTGCTAGGGCGAGAAGTAAATTGGCTAAAAAGCTAGGGGAGAAAAAGAGAAAGAACGAAAGAAAGATTTTGTATTTATTTAGTTTTTATTATTATTATTTTTATTGTTATGTTTATTATTATTTTTTATTCTTATATTTACTATTATTTTTTATTAATATCAACTTATTAATTTTCGAAGAGGATGAGTTCACTAAATTAGACTGTTCTTACAAAACATCTCTTAAGCTTTTGAAAGAGACTGGTTCGATATTCAAAATAAAATTGCAAATGTCCGGAAATAGTATATTTTATGCAAAGAAGACGGTCTTGCAATTTTAAACTTTTTGATCGCAACCTGCGAAAGGGGAAATGCGACGCAACATGATTTTTAAAATGCCATTTCTTACAAAAAGTATTTTTTGAAGTCCGAATTCTAATTTTCAATTCAGCTAATATATACAATTAAAAAATATAAAATGTAAGTGTGGCGTTTCCCGCGATTTAGAAGGTTCTTTTTCAGAAATCTTCTAAAATGTATTAAGTGGAGATGCTTTTAAATTGTATCAGATGATTGCGAAATATGCGCGGAATTAAAAAATAGTCAGATCCTCACCAGCAGGCCGAGACGCGTTGAATGATATTTCACTTACTCCAAATGGTGAACCAGATGGGCTTTAGTTGAAAGGTTACGGAGTTTTAGTTCATTTAGTTATGGATTGTGAGTTACGGAGGCCCGAGCATTCACAAATTACCTAATTAATACATAATGATAAGTAGGGAGAAGATTTTTATGTCCTAAAAACTTGAAATATGGTTTTAAAAAAATTACGCATTTATGACCTAAAACGTATGAAATATGCACTTTAATCTGCAATTAAAGTTAAAAATATTTCATTTTCTGCACAATTTTTTCCTGATAAAATTCAGGATAAGCATGCTTGTAATGAAAATATATATTTTTGTGCAAGTATAATATAACGTAGCTTAGTTCGCGGGAGAAATAATTGAAGGAAATATGCACCTTCGTGGAGTGCATTGTATGTCTTGTTTATTTTTTCTATCTGGTTTAACAAATAATCAAAAAAATCCTACATTTGCACAAGTATTTTACCAACTACAGAACAAAAAAAAATCGCAAACTGCGACAAGCAGTTTCTAATTAATGAACTCTAACAAATAAATAGATTCTATGAATAGATAAAAGGTTTTAGAGATAAATCTATTTAAACGAAATATGTAAAATATGCGTCTATAGTAACACGAATATGCACCAACAGGAAACAAATCGACCAAATATGCATTAACATATCGTCGTGGTAGGTCGTGTGTTAAATACTTTTTTTATTTATTACACCATTGTGATCAATCTAGAGAACTGTAGCAGTTGCAGTTCGCGTCTAGTGGCCTAGTGAAAAAGTGAATATCATGATTTTAATTCTGTGAAAGAGACTGTCAAGACGGAGAGGTAGAGAGCGTTTTTCGTTCCTCCTGAAAACTTCCGAGGATTTAAGGTACGACCTATTGCGGTTACCCTAACGATATGAATCTGCTGAGCATTCAATTGAATCAAGTCAAGAAACTTCACTTCGCTATGTTCTGATGTAACGTACAAAAATATGCAAAATCATAGAAATCCCCTCCCTAATGATAAGTAAAATGTACACAGTTTTGGGGTGAAGGAGTAATCATCACTGAAGATTGTTGCTGTTTTCAGAGAGGCCCAGAACAAAATAGACGGCATAGTACCTCCGCCGGTTAAAACCATCCCCGTTAGATTTGTGGGTTCCAAGGATGCGTAGGCATAATAGTTTTTCCCTCGTGAAAATGGCGTGACCGACAAAGAGAAATTACCACGTATCTTTAGTCAGATAAATCCTAAATCATAATTTGATATTTGCCAAGTAAAGTCAAATATCAAATATTTAAACTTTATCAATGTCCCTCTAGGTTTTGCACTGCACAAGATGACGCCAAAAATTTACTTAAAATTAGATTTACTTCGGTCTCTGTTCTCCGGTTATTACCGATGATAACACCTGAAATGCATACCTACAATCGTCAATTTACACGTCACTAAAAACAGACACTACTATTATACACATTATTTCGTAAAATCAATATGTGATTATCTTTAGAAATATTTCGCATACTTGCGACTTTGATAGAAACAGGGTTCAAACTTATCCTTGAATATTCTTATTTAAAAAGAACAGAACTAAAAATATCCTTCAATGAAAAAATGTTGTTTCTCACATTCCGTACCTAATAAATGACATTCGTTCATGGAAGAAGAATTCCTAAACGTTCATGCCTTAATGTATTTAACGTGACCCATAAACACACAGTTCACAGTTTTTTAAATAAACGGAGTACCACAATCATGTTTGATATGAATTAGGCAAATGAGCTCATTAAAAACATTACGCAAATATCTCACTGCTATTAAATTTTATTACTAACAACTTATGAATACACATTTTATTATTAAATACAATTAAAAACGGATTAAATTCAATTAAAAAGTAAAATAAATTATTACATGGGTTAATGAATGTATATGTTTGACGAAGGAGATATAATATTTATTTATTACATGCTGTGATTTATTCTTGTAGTGCTGATGAAATACAGACTCCATTCTTTGATATTACTACTAACAACTTATGAATACACATTCTATTATTAAATACAATTAAAAACGCATTAAATTCAATTAAAAAATAAAATAAATTATTACATGAGTTAATCAATGCATATGTTTGACGAAGAAGATATAATATTTATTTATTACATGCTGTGATTTATTCTTGTAGTGCTGATGAAATGCAGACTCTTTTCTTTGATATTATATTAATTTCCAATGAGTACTAATGACTATTTTGTTGTTGTTTTCCCTCCGACCAACAGCCTCGCAATGGCCACAGCAGCACAGCTTGACGCGACTGCAGGTCCAGGAGCTGCGGGCGGCGGAGTCTGGAAAGCGAGAGTGCGCGTACGCGGCATCGTCTGCATGCCCGCGTATCGATTACCCGGTGGCACGCGGCGGGGCCCGGCGGGGCGCGGCATGGCGGGGACGGGGGAGGCGTGGCGGAGCGGAACGCGGGTGGGGCGGGGCGGGGCGCGAGAGGGCGGGGAACGGCGGGTGGGATGGGACGGGTGCGGAACGAGGGGGGCGTCGAGGGGGGGGGGAGGCGGCGCGCCGGCGCCAGGCGAGCAGAGCGGCGAGGAGGGAGCGGCGCCCGCTTCGTTCGGACGCGCGAAGCGGTAGCCCTGCGACGCCGTCTGCGAGAAAAGGGCTGCGCCTCGCATGCCGGCTGCCCTAGGGCATCGAACTCTGGGAACACGATGCGATAGCGCAGTCGGATCACATACGTGGATCTGAAGCATTGATTGTTCAGTGGTTTTAGAAGTTCCAGTTCCAAAGATGGATTGGTTTGGTTTGTTTTTTTCGTGTTTCCGGGCGCGTCAACTGCTTTGGTCATTAGTCTCGTTGGTGTAGTGCATGATTTTTCTCGGGAGATGGCGGTGGTCTTCCCCCGCTGGATGGCGAGATCCGGCGCCGACCTACCGTCGGCTAGTGGGGTTTCCCCTTAACCAGGACTCTCCCACCAGCGGGGCACCGCCCCAGCCAGGACAAGCTCTAAGCTCCCGACCGGTCTCCCGGACTATGTGGTCGTGTAGTGCATGTTAGTGTAAGTGTGAGTGTAAGGGGAGAGGATAGGACAAGGAAGATGAAGGAAAGATCGCGCGCGGTCCGTGGCTCGTTTGGTAGGGTACTGCTCCGGCATTCGCCTGGTGTTGATCGGAGAAACCACGTAAAACTACCGATTCTCGCCGGCCGCTAGAATTCTCCTCCAGATAGAGACTGAATTCGACCTAGCTCAAAAGCTAGTGTCGAAAATCCTGCCGCCGTCAGGACTCGAATCTAGGACCTCCCGGTCAGAGGCGCTGCAGTCCAACGATGGAGAGAATATTTGACACTAACTATGTAGCTGGTTCAAATTAAAACAGATGTTTTCTCTCAACCGCCAAGCGGGACGGACGTATCTTGGCTCCGATTCGCGCTGTTATCAGTGCCTGAGTCAGAACTTTGACGGTGTCGGTGCGATCGATAATTTCTTTTGCATAGGCGTAGCTCACGACCGTTTGGCCGCATTGCGGCAAAACTACAATACAAACAATTGTAGTTTTAACATTGGTGCAACATCACATGGACAAGACCATAAAGTGCAGTTATCCCCAGTTGTGGTAAGACAGTGCTGAGATCAGTAAGGGCCAAAGTGAATGACAGACCAATAGTACTGTTTAGTGTCCAAAATGTTATCAGAAGATGTCCCCTTAGGGGGACATATCAGCAGATCAATAGAACTACTAAACAACAAAGGAACTAGTGACTCGTACACAACTCTAATTAATTCACGTATCACATACGAAAAGCAAATGAAAAATCTACAGCAGCGATACCAATATCTCCTACGTCAAAATCATATGCTACAAGAACATCTCCAAAAATTGGAGCAACAAAACCAAATATACAACAACAGTTTCAACAATCACGGTTCGACCCAACAAACAGCATGGAGATAGCAGCACAACATGCTCCACAAAAAAATGCGGAACCTGCCCATCCCCTCGGAAACTATCAGCCCGCAGAAGATAGATCAGCAGAAAGCACCAGTGAACATCATGAAACAAGTTCAGATCAACAATTAAAAAAAAGAGGACCCACAAAAGTAAGTGATTATAGTGACACAAAGCCCATAATGCTAAACAATAGTGCAATAATAGTGCGGCGGCGATGGTCTAGCGGTTAGCGTATCGGACTGCTAGACCCAAGTTTGCGGGTTCAAACCCGATCGAAGCCGTGGATTTTTAAGGGCGAAAAAATCCTTCGTACGCCTTCCTTCGGAGGGGAAGTAAAGCCGGCTGTCCCATGTTAGTAGATTTACTGCATGTAAAAGATCCTCAAGCCTAAATGACGCCTCTGAGCTAAATTCAAATCGCCTGTTTCGTCGCCCAAGTAATACCTTCGTTCTCCCGTAGTAGGTGAAAGGAGCGTAACGAAATTTGCGTGGTCAGACGGAAGAGCAGGCCTCATGGCCTGAGTCTCGCCACGTAAAATAAGGCAAATTCAATTCAATTCAATTCAATTCAATTCAATAAAAGACTATAATTTATTAAATAGATATTCAATATTAGAAACGGTAGAAGAATCAGAAGAAAATTTAATAATAAAGAACTACAATCATAAAATATAAAAATACCCCCAATATGCATTAGAAACGCGGCAAACGTAACACTCCTAACTAAAGATCTAACGCAATTAAGAGGAAATGGATTTTCTCTTAAAACCACAGGGGATTCGGCAAAAAAATTACTGAAAAATGTTGTCGACTACCAAAAAGTCAGAAAATATTGTGAAGAGAAAAATTCCTTAGCGTGTACAATAAAACCAGTTGTAATACAAATGTTGTTCCATTAATATTCATAGAGGAAGAAATTTATAATGAATTAGAAAGTCTAAATTATCCTATAAAACTAGTCCTATAAAGGTAGTTGTAATACAACTAACCAACTCAATTGAAGGAAAAGAAATATTTAAAATAGACAAACTACTGCACTGTATTGTAAAAGTAGAATTAAGAAGGAAACCCCAAGGCCCACCTCAATGTAAAAAATGCTTTATTTATGGCCACAAAAAAATTATTGCACAATGACCCCAAAATGTGGCTACTGGGCAGAACATCATTGGACAATAGACTGTGAATTCTTGCAGAAAACAAACCCTCCACCCCCAATTTGTACTCTATGTAAAGAAAATCATATGGCGACTTTCCAAAAAGTACTTTCCAAAAAGAAATAGAATTCAACAATCAAACCAAACAAAAACAAACAAACAAAAATTCAGTCAAACATTACCAAACCCAATCAAACAATATCAATAATAATGCCACAAGTTCAAAACATGGTATCACACCAAATATCAAATATAATAAGAAATGGATAAGAAAACTAACTTAAAATCAATACCATTTTTAAACTGGAATGATAATGGATTACTAAATAAAAGAAACACACTCATTCACTTCCTAAAATATCACGCAATAACTAGTGCATGTATAACAGAGACACACACACAACAGAGACAAACATTTAAAATACCTTATTTATTTATTTATTTATTTATTTATTTGTTTATTTATTTATTTATTTATTTATTTTACGTAAAAAAACAGTTAAAAACTGCGTATGACGTGCTATGGGGAAAAGTGAATTGTGTGCACATTTTCAAAATTCTGTGATCCCTACACTAAGTCATATACTACTTAAAGTTTGAATTTTGAAAGGGAGAAAAAAACAAACAAAAAAAACTCCCAAGTAATAAAATCTACTTTCAAGGATAAATAAGCAATAAATTTTGGCTCTTATTACTTCCTGCCGCGACAACACGGAAACAATAATTTAAATAATTGTATTTCCCACTGAATTCTAGAAAACGTGCACAGAAAATGAAGTTACATTTATATCCAGAAGCAAAACAAGGGGCCATCTCAGCATTTGCTCAATGGATCAGGGAATCTGGACGAAAAACCTGGTCGAGATGGGGGTCATTGACCCGGAAGCTGTAGTTCAATAGTTGTTACAGGTTATTTATACTCATTTACACAGTCCAAATGGTAAATAATGCATTATGTATCATTGTTAAAATTAATGTTACTTTTCTTGTGATGCTCAGTATAGTCTCTAATTGTATAGAAACAGTTATGCAGCAGAAACGATTTCACTTGGGATTTAAACTTTTCTATTGAATTTAATCGTTTAATGTCATCTGACAAAGTGTTGTAAAATAATGTAGTACATGTATTGTGTGTGAATTTTTTGTATTGAGCTGTTGATACTGTCACCTGATGAATATGATTTCTACGTCGAGTGTTATAGTAATAGACTTCGGCATTTTCTGAAAAAATATTCCCGCCCTTGAGCAAGTCATTTTTTACAAAAACCACTGATTCGTAAATAAAAAGACACGGTAATGGTAGAATTCCCAGATTAATGAAGAGAGGCTTACATGAATCACGTGGGTGGATTTGGTTATTATTCGTACAATCTGTTTTTGTAATCTAAAAGTCTGGGAGCTATAAGATGTATTTCCGAAGAAAGACCTAAAAATTTTGTTAAAACAGAATGAAGGCTGACTGAATTTGCAAGAATTCTGAACGCGTAGCATAATGAACTTAATTGTGTGTTCAATTCATTTAAATGGACGTTCCATTTAAGGTTTGACTGAATTGAAAGACCTAAAAATTTTGTTGCCTTAACATCAGTCAATGGTACACTGTTCATTTTCAATGGAGCACAGAATTGTTTATTTGAAATAGAAAACTGCATTAAAACCGTTTTCTTTTCGTTTACTATTAATTTGTTATTTCGGAGTAGCTATTCTAATCAAAAAGAAACTGGACCACCCATTAATTTCTACTACAAAATCGAATTATCTTGAACTGATTGCAGCGAAAATAACATTAAAAAATCTATATTTAAATATAACAGCATAAAAACCACCTAAAAATCAAATTAATATAAATGATTTAAAACAAGTATTACACAGTACAGAACCTAGCATCCTAATGGGAGACCTAAATAGCAAACATATCAATTTCGGCTTCAAAGTGAATTCTCCTAACAAGGGGAAATTACTGAAAGCATAAAAAACGTTAAACTTTCAAATCTTACCCCAACAAATCATACTCACTACCCCAAAAACCGTAATGCTCAACCAGATATCCTTCACATTGCCATCATTAAAAATTTAACACATACCCTATATGCTCACTCCTTAATTAGACTCTTACCACTGTTCCGTAATACTCACTTCAGATATGAACTATATTAAAACAGAATTCCTTTATGGTATAGACAAAAAAATTGGATAAAATTCCAAACAAAAAAATTGTACAAAAAGCAGCAAAAGAACCAAATACTAACCCTAATCATAAACCGAAACTAACACAGCAAACCATACCTATTTGCATTGAAAAATTAATTCAAAATAAACACAAAATACGACGACAATGGCAACAATCAAGAAGTCCACACTTAAAGAAAATTCTAAACAAACTAACGCACCAAGGAAAAATAGCATTAGACGAACACAGAATCCAACAATATAAAAATTACATTAAAAAGATAAATCCTAAAGACAGCAACTTATATTGAAAAACCAACAATTATACCAGAATTAAAGAAATTAGATAAATCGGCTGCAACAATAAAAGAAAAATGTGAAATACTGGCTCAACATTTTCAAGAAACTTTTGCTCTAAATACAAATTCAAATAATAACACTACATTTCAAATCAATAACTGTGAACTAACAACAGTTCCACATCCAGTAAAATATATATCATCAAATGAAACATACCAAATAATTAAAAGCCTAAATAAGAAAAAATCACCTGGAATAGACCAAATACCAACCATACTATTACAAAAACTAAAGAAGAAAGGCAATTAGCTACTTAACTGCAATATTTAACTCAATGTTAAGAATAGGGTACTACACCACAAAATGGAAACACTCGATAGTAATCCCAATATCAAAACCAGGTAAAAACCCAGCATTCACAGAAAACTATAGCCCTATAAGTCCGATCCCCTTTATAGCCAAAGTAATGGAGAAACTATTACTAAAACGACTTTTAAAATACATAAATGAAATATACATACATCCACTTTTCCAATTTGGATTCAAAGAAAAACACTCCGCAATACAGCAACTTTTAAGAATAACAGAACTAATATACAAACATTTTGAACAAAAAAGCACCCTTTAGCAGTATTCTTGGACGTAAGCCAAGCATTTGACAGAGTTTGACACGAGGGATTGATATTTAAATTACAAGAATCAGGCCTACCCCTTTACCTAGTGAAAATAATACAAAGCTTCCTAAAAGAAAGAGTGTTTTCAGTAAGAATAAACTCAACCTACTCCACAAAAAAGAAATGACAGCAGGTGTACCACAAGGCAGCCCATATCAGCAACATTGTTCAATATATACACAGCAGATTTCCCAACAACCCAAAACACTACAATAGTGTTATTTGCTGATGATAGTGCAATACTAACTTCCAACAAATGTTTAAAACCAGCTACAGAAAATCTACAAGAATAACTAAACAAAGTATCACTATGGGCAGACAAATGGAAGATGAAATTAAACCCCAACTAACTAATAAAACACTCGACTGGTTCCCCCCCCAAAAAAACGATTAAATATCTTGGAGTATTAATAGATACAAGACTAACAAGGACTACTCATATAAAGGACAAAATTATACAAGCTACAGAAACTGTACCCGTTAGTTAACAGAAGAACTGCCCTCAAAACAGAATGTACACTAATCCTTTACAAAGCAATAGTTCTTCCCATTATAATGTATGCATGCCCAATATGGTACAACACCTCAGCTACTAATATAAAGAAAATACAAACCTTCCATAATAAAATTCTACGTATGGCTGTAAATGCCCCTGGTTTATTAAAACTCAATTATACTCAGAATTAAGAATAAAACTATCCATCAAGTAATGCTCAAACGTTCACATTCCTTCTTCACAAATTTACATAATATATTAGCAAGTGACAATTACAACCTTGGGTTATCAGCAACAACATCCCGAATCAAAAACAGATTTCCATATGACAAATATTTAACCCAATTTGCTGACCCCCATAATTCCTTCAAAATTAGAATAAACAATGCAAGAATAAACTTCAACTTCACTTAGAAAACAACATACAATAATGAGGAACCTGTTGGGCTTCCCTTATTTCTATTTATCTGAAGAATGAATGGATTTTATGTATGCTACCTTTTGTTCAAGAGTTGAGTGAAATGAATTTTGTTGTTAGTTATTTATTTTTTGTATGTTTGTGTTTTGATTTGTTATTTAAATGTAAACAATCCCTGTTAAGCAGTTATGCTGGTCTGTGGAAATAAAAGAATAAAAATGTTAAAAAATCAAACAGTATGTGGACAAAAATTCTTGCACCTGGCTGCTCTGATCGGTCTCTTTCCATCATCAATTCCAGGCGAATTACGAAGCAGTACCTCATAAAAGAGAGACACAGATCGCGCGCGATCTTTCCTTCTTCATGCCCCCACCCCTCCTCACCCCTTTCAGATAAATGCATTGCACTACTTGTTGGTATGTCAAGTCGCCAGTTAGCAGCTTTATTTATTTAACGTCAAAAATCAATTTAAAATGTATGTGACGAACTGCGGGGAGAGGTGCAATCTGCGTACCATTTGTTGAGCACAAGGATCTCCCCAATAACTCTTACACATATGAAATTCAATTGGGAATAGAGGTAGCAATGAGCGTTTTTGGCAAGAATGGATAAAAAATTAGCTCACACAGCTCACACAAAACAAAATCGTTTCCTTGAATAAACACCAATAACAATTGGAGTGTAGGGAAAATAACAATTTGAAATTTCTCTCAGAGACTCTTCAGAAACATGCTTTGTCTCCAGGTACATGTGTCCCTTGGTACGACAGCTCCCTTACATATGTAAGAACAAAGTATAAACTAAGTGCACGGACAGTTAACGACACACCAAAATTGTTTGTCTCATATTCATGAAAGTATTTGAAATGGCCGTACTGGTTTCATATTCAAAGGCATTTTCGCACATATGAGTTCACAACATTCCAAAAGCATTAAATACACGTTCTGAAGGCACGATTCGGCATATGCTCGATTACCGCACGTGACACATCGGTTTGCACACTCACAGGTCGTCCCGTGCGTTGCTGATCACTGGTTGCTTCGCATCCTCTCAAAAATTCTCCTGAGCATCTCGCGACTGTCGGGTATGATTGGGCATCATTCCTAAGGCCTTCCAGCAATTCTCTGTGGCATTCTCGGGCATTTCTCCATGTCTCCCATGCATTTTTCTCACTGTCTTGGAGTATGAACGCTTCTCGAAATATATTACATCTCGGACGGCAGTAGTCGGACATCTGATAACACACTGCTTTCTGCGCTAATGGAGGTACTCACAGAGCAATTTGTTGATGTGAACACACCCTACTGATGTATTTCTTACACGCTACAAATGAAATTGTGTGATTCGATAACATTTCTTGTGGAAAAAATTGCTATAACTTCTGGCCCAACCCTCATATTTTCAAGAGGTTTTCTGTTATATTTCTTTTCAGTGTATTCTACTACTCTTTCACAACATGAATATTTTTGTCGAATCCTAAAAATTATAACATTTTTAATACACCGAATGTTTAAAGGGATGGCCCTCATATTGAAGTGTATTAAATGACATTTGTGAATAAAGATTTTTAAACCCACACCAACTTTTCTAACTAGAAAAAAATTTGTCCATAGACGACTACAAGAAATAATACAAGAAATGAAAGAAAGATATAGATTTACATGTCTTAACTCTCGTTATCTTCATGGAGACCAGAAGCTTCGTTTTTGTTGACATCTGAGATACGTTTTCTAATGTTTTGATGTAGCTTCTTCTGACATTCCTTACCACACTTCATATTTAAATTTTGTGAAAATCTTCAATTTGTTTCTTTTTCTGGATATACTTTTAGACTTAGTTATAACAATGGTGTTGGTGGTATCCCAGCATTGGCGCTTTTAACAATTTACAAGGTAATAGGCAGCTTCAAGCAATTTGTGAAGCAGACAGAAGAAGTTACCTAACAAATAAATACACGCAATATTCAAATTTTACAACCATTAAAAAGTGAAAATAATTCTGCAAGCGGCGAAGTCAACGGGCTCGACGTTCACTTAAGGCAGGTGTTTTTGTCTTGCGCTTGTGGCGCAGAAGCTGTTCATACCACCCCGGATCTCCTCTGAGCCATCATGCTATTCATAAGTATTAATTTCTCACCTTCACTAAACCTCTACTATCATTCAAATACTGCAGTGTAAGGCAATGGCAAACGACTACAAAAATCACCCTCCTAGCAAAGGAAGGTCATAAAAACGGTTACTATTCTCTCTGCTTACGTTCAGTAATAATTGGATGGCACTCATCATCACTGACTAAATATCTATCGAGCTATTCAATCTAATACGCGCCAAACATTTTAAAACTCGAATACTGAAAACAAAGACAGTTGGTGAAATTACAGAGATATATAAACTAACTATAATATAACGTAACAGTTATCACGAAATGGCTGTAGTCTCTCTTTCTCAACCCGATGCACCTAGGGCTATAAAATGCCCTAGCTTTCCTGAACACGATGCACCAGCAAAATAATATAGGCACGAGGACAGTGATATTATCACAATATGAAGGAAAAAAAATTATTATTGGGGAAAATTCAATGCACAAAATAATAAACTAGACACTGCTTTGCCAAAAGGCAGTAATGCTGTTGGAAGAGAGGGAAGAAGAACATAGTCATAAAAATAGAAGTACTGAAAACAAAATTCCAAAAAGTTTAAAACCAGGAGTATTTTAATTAGCAATTATTAATAATTAATAATACGTATTAACTGTAACACATTGTTACATATCACTGAATGTAGAATTTTGAAGGTCAGACACTGTATTCTGCATTTCAGACAGACGAAGTCACGTTAGCGTTGGCTGTCCTTCACCGCAGAAACCACGTCAATTGCTAGTTGCTGTTGCGCGCAACGAAAACGCAGTACCAGTGCAATGTTTCAGTGGCTGATCCCATTGCCTTAATTGAATACTGTGGTAGTAGCAGCGCTGTTTTCATCAAGTGGACACGACATGGAAGCATGAGCGGCTCGCCACATCTCTGTTATCGTATGGATCTATTCAGTAGTACATTACATTTAGTACTGGGGTTCACATTCAGGTCACTACGTGTAGTCGTAAAACTTTCGGCGAACAAAAGAGATTCACACAAGGTTTCGAATCATGGGATTTGATAATGTAGGCTGTATATATAAAATTATTCAAGGGCGTCGACATTTCGGAATATGTAATTCCACCTTCAGGAATATGAAATACAACAAAAAACGTTTGCTTATAACCATCGGTTGGAAGTTTTCTCTGTGACATTCAAGTAGTACATTTTCATTTTAATAATAATCATTTTTTGACAATTTAAATTAGTAGCTTTTTGTACTTAAATTCATACTTTGATGCTCATTGCATCAGTAATGTTAAATGTGTGTGATTATTTTTTATCAGTAATGCATGTTTTGGAGATGGCAACAGGAATGCCTTTTGCATAATTTCAATACATCGGGACGGAACTGATTATCATACAAGAACTTCGTAGTGGAGTGAAGGAATTTGGCAAGATGGACTCGTCTTTCACCGAAATAGGACACAGCAAACATATTAGCGATTCAGAGTTATGTTATATGTTTTATATAGGGTAAATCTGAAATATATGACCAGGAGGCACCGGGAGCGGTAGCTCAGTGCAAACTGATGTCACTGCAGCGCCTCTGACCGGGAGTCCTAGGTTCGAGTCCTGACGACGGCAAGATTTTCGACACTAGCTTTTCAGCTAGGTCAATTCAGTCGCTGTCTGGAGGAGAATTCTAGCGGTCGGCTGCTCTGATCGGTAGTTTTCCGTGGTTTCTCCGATCAACACCAGGCGAATGCCGGAGCAGTACCCTACCAAACCGGCCACGGACCGCGCGCGATCTTTCCTTCCTCTCCCTTGTCCTATCCTCTCCCATTTATACACACACTTACACTAACATGCACTACACTACCATATATTCCGGGAGACCGGTCGGGAGCTTAGAGCTTGTCATGGCTGGGGCGCTGCGCCGCTGGTGGGAGAGTCCTGGTTAGGGGGAAACCCCACTAGCCGACGGTAGGTCGGCGCCGGATCTCGCCATCCAGCGGGGGAAGATCGCCACCATCTCCCGAGAAAAAACATGCACTACACTAACGGGACTAATGACCAAAGTAGTTGACGCGCCCGGAAACACGACTCTTACTGACCTCCCGGTCAGAGGCGCTGCAGTGACATCAGTTGATGCACTGAGCTCCCGGTTTTGGCTACAACTGGCTCTGGGTAGAGATACGGTCAAACACCAACTCCGTTGACAGCTGTTTATTCCAAAATGAGTACAGAAAGATCTGGTTACAGCTCTTTCTAATTGTGCCTCCCCCCTCTCATTGGGCGCCTTTGCTTATATACCCGCCGCTTCGCGGGCGACTAACATCCACGTGCCGCCAGGCAGGCCACTGATGGAGGATCTGTACTTACGCAGTTCTCACTTTTGAGAGAACTGCCTCCGTGACTCCACGTGTACACTTGAGCACACGTGCTCAAGTGTCCACGTGTTTGAGTGGAGTGGCATGCTACAACTTAGTTCCAACTTCCGGGGTGCTGTTTCTTAATATTTATTAGAATTTATGAATGCTTTCCAGCTGCTCAGGATGCGGTACTTCGGCTAATTGTGTCAGAGAAATGTGAGAGACAGGTGTGGGATATAACTCACGTTCTCATGGTCCCGAGATGGCCAATTTGTGACCCCCAAAAATCCATTATTCTAATATTAGATTAGTAACGCATTCACAATCATTTTATCAGTTAAGATGATATCAACCTGCCAATATTCTTTGCAATAATATTCAAACAAATATTTTTTATCATTACGAAGGTATTGAAATTTACAACTGTGTATACCGAGTGGTAAGTTATTGTATCGACTGTTAATGAGGAGGGCTCACGGATATGATATATGCATCACATTACAGGAATCACATCCTCAATGTAGCAGTTTATTGACATAACATTCTACAGATATTTAAAAAATCACTACCGACACGTCTATAATTATCAGTGTACAATACCAACGAAACAATTTTGAGACATCTATTTATGTCCGAAAATAGGCCCGGAAATAGGAAATTGCCGACCTGGATGGCCGAGGTGGCTAAGAGTACCGACTCAGCGCTTTGGTCCAAAGGATCGTGGGTTCGTGTACCGCCTTGAGCATGGTTGTTTGTCCCTTGACTTTGTATGTGTTGTCACGGAGGGCCTCGCATTCTGCTGACCCCAGATCAGAGGAGCTCGCAAGTGTGTTGGTCTAGTGCATGGTCGAATATGCGTCCCATCAGGACGTAAAGGATAACCGGCTGTTGGCTGGATAAAAGCCGTAAAAAAAAGAAAATTCCAAATTTTTAGACCGGAAGAAGTTCAATCGGTAAAATAATTATTAATTTGTAGGTTGAAGAAGATTTATCATATTTATGATTGTTGTGTGGTATAATAATTGTTATTGATATGTAAACTAGTAGTTGGCGCTAATGACCTCGGTTTTTTATAAAACGACCTAGAATAAATAAATTTAAAACAGATTTATCTTGTAAATTTAGATAATGCCATATCATCGACGGATGAGTAGTGTTATAAAGTAAATCATCACGTTTAAAATTTAAAAATTTAAGGCTCCTCGGTGGGTGAGGGGTTAGGTTACTGGCCTCTGAACCCCCAGTGCGCGGGTTCGATCCCGGCCGAGGAACCCGGATTTTCGAAGGGCGGAAAATCCACAGTAGCCATGTCACTCTTGTGGCATGTAAAAGAACCCTGGCAGGATGCCCGGCAAAATTAAATCCCTCCGACAACATCCCGCCCTAACGAGATCCCACTTTCTCCTAACCAGATAGTTCGGATATAGTTAACTGAGCCCGACATATGGCGGAGAAAGTGAGAGTCAAATCTCAGGCGCAATTACGGGACTGCCCACGGGGTGCGCCTACTTAGATAAAAGTCCCCAGACCCGCGTCGGAGGTAGGCTTTGTAGGAAGCCTGGGTTGTAACAGGGTGCGGAATAACTGCCTACGGGCAGTCTCCCCGCAAAATAACCCATACGATAAATAAATAAATTTAAAAATTTAAAGTTTTGACAATACTGATGTAACAAAATGATTCCATCTAGCAAAAATCATCAATGATTTCATACAGGAACAGTTAAAATGGCATCTTACATATAAAACCTTTGCCTTTGTCTGGAGTAATAAAGAGAAATTGCTGAAGAACTAAATGAGAACCGGAACACGTTGTCCAGCACGTGTACTATTTCCATAAAGACAATTAATGCCAGACACTGTAACTGCAATATTCTGGGTCGCGAAAAGGAAGACCTGAAATTTCAACACTAAAGGGAAACATTGACGTTGTTTTAACGAGTCTTTTACTAAATGAGCAAGAACTAGCTAATAGAACCGACGCAAGTTCGAGCGTGCTGCATACACCAAAACCCAGAGAGGTTTCAGCGAATTTATTTCGGAGCTAAATAAATTTAACGTTATGTTATAAACTGGTGAACGTTAAACGCAATTACGCGTTCTAATGAGTTTCTCCGCGACGACGGCAACTACCCCGGCAACCGCTCTCCTTGAGACCGACCACCATAAAGGCAGCGTAATGGACGCAATACGCTGTTTATTCCGACGAAAAGAATTACCGGAGAGAGGTGTGCATAATTAGGTCAGAGCGGAGTGCGCGGCCGGTTATGAAATTAGGCGGCAACGAGGGCGCCGGCGCGGCTGCGCGGTGGGGGGCAAGGGTCGCTGCCGAAGGAACGCAGGCAGCGCGACGAGGCCGAGGCCGCGCGGGGCGGAGCGGAAGGGGCTTGCAAGTGCCCTGCGTCAACGGGAAATGGCGCGCCCCCGGTGGCGGCGGCCGAGACGCGGGCGACGAAGACCGTCGCAACGCGAGCGCTCAGGACTCGCTGGGAAGGACGGCGAGGGGGAAATGAGGCGAAGGCCAGGCTGTGGTTAGCGGAGAAAGGAGTCACAAGGATGACAACTCTTGATTGGTTGTTAGTGATTCCGGGCGCGTCAACTACTATGATCAATCGTCCCGTACGTGTAGTGCGTGTTTTTTGCTCGGGAGGTGGCGGTGGACTTCCCCCGCTGGATGGCAAGATCCGGCGCCGACCTATCGTCGGCTAACGGGGTTTTCCCCAATCAGGTACCTGCCACCAGCGAGGCACCGCCCCAGTCGGGACAACTAAGTCCCCGACTGGTCTCCTGGTATGTGTGGCAGTGTAGTGGATGTTAGTGTAAGTGTGTGTGTATAAGGGATGAGGATAGGACAAGGAAGATGAAGGAAAGCCTGGGGTCCTTGGCCCGTCTGGTAGGTTACTGCTCCGGCATTCGTCTGGTGTTGATCGGAGAAACCACGGAAAACTAGCAATCAGAGCAGTCGGCCGCTAGAATTCTCTTCCAGACAGTGAATTCGACCTAGCTGAAAAGCTAGTGTCGAAAATCCTGCCGCTGTCGGGACTCGAACCCAGGACCTCCCGGTCAGATGTGCTGCAGTGACATCAGTTGATGCACTGAGCCACCATTCCCTGTAAAATGTTTGGCGATGATGATGATTAGGGGTGGATTTCTATGAAATGTATTTTTTCTATTCATTTTAGAACAACGCCTTTTAGTACAGACATTATTTTTTTATGACAAAAGGAAATGTCCAAACTTTATATGAATTTTTTCATCGATTTCGGCTAATAAGTCATCTTTACCTTTTTCCTTCATTTTTAAAGTATTTTTCGCAGATTTCGTTGTTTTAATTACCATTTTAATTTTACTTGCTCCAAGTACTACTTACGTAATGCAACAAATGATCCCCACAGAATTCTAAAGAAGCCTATTCGATTCCTTTGTTCAGAATTTATAATGACAGCCATTGCATGTAATCCAAGATTTCTGTGACGTATATCAACACCATTGTCGGTTCGGTCGATTTCGCGGTAACTAAAAACAGAGATTTCTTGGTAAAGAACAATTCAAACCAAAAGTTTGCAATCTGAGTTCACTTGAACGAAAGGAATAAGCCTGGATTACATTAGTAATATACTCAACAACTTGTTCAACTGAACTGGTTTTGTTCAAATTTTTTACTTCATTTGTCTTTGCTTTTAGGGCATTTTAAAAACATTTTAAGAGTATTTTATTGATTATTTTTGGCGATGTTTGAGGTCATCAAAATCCGCCCCCTATTAAGGTCATACTGGAATGCCAAGAGTAGGAGGTGGAGGTGTTCTTCTCTTCCTGGATGGTGACATCCGGTGCAGACTTACCCTTCGGATTGCGGGATTTTCCCCAACCACATATCTCCCACCAGCACCCGCGTAGCTGGGAAAACGTTCACAGTTCCCAACTGATCTCCGCAAATGTGGTAGTGTAGTGCATGTTAGGTGTATGAAAGTAAGGGATACGGATAGGACAAGGATGAAAGAAAGATCGCGCCCAGTCCGTGGCCCGTTTGTTACGGGACTACTCCGACATTCGCCTGGTATTGATCGAAGAAACCTCGGATAACCACCGATACGAACAGCCGGACGCTATCATTCTCCTTCAGTCAACGGGTAATTTCGACTTGACTATGTAGGTAGTGTCGAAAATCCTGCCACCATCAGAACTGAAAACCTACGAAGTCCTGGCTAAAGGCATGGCCAGGAGTGACATCAGGTGATTCCTTGAGCTACCTAAGCTGGTGCGACCCAGTCGATTTTTAATCTTTTTATTACTCATAGAGGCGTTCTATATAAGAAATGGCAGCATATCCTTACATCATAAGTAATTGTAAGCATTCAAATATTCGACATTCGAATTCGCCGCCGCTGACGACACCAGCTTCTCCAGCAAGAGGGGTGTAGAGAAGGTAGGGGGGATCCCTACCGTCCGATGTGACGTCACGGAGGCACAAGGGAGGCGAGAGACTTTTGTCGTTCATCAGACGTCGTGGAGTGAGGTTATCTTGAGAAAAGAGATGCTGGCGCTTACAAACCGAGTTGGCTTGTGCAATGTCACGTAGACCAGGTGATGTGCAACAAAGTGTGCGCAGCCTTCCCAATTTGAAAGCTCGGGGTAGGGCAGTCTTGTTGGACGAATCGTGGTGCATGCCATTTTCTTCCGAACAAAACAAGGTGTAACACATAATGTTATTATATTTATTATGTTTCTTTAATGTATTGCAAATTATGCTTTGATTCAAATTAAGAAAGTTATGTTATAAGACATTCATATTTATGCTTTTACAAGATTATCATGTACTGATCATGTAGAAGCTTTAGTATGATAAGAGTCAGAATGTGTTACATTTCTACATTTATTTCAGCACAACATTTAAACACTTGTAATTCTAAGAATAGGTTCATGTTGATCTCTGAGGTGATAACATGTGTTTGTCATTTGTAGTTTATTTTCTAGTTTAAATGTCTTTGTGGTGTTGACACGGAGACTGAACAGAGTTTTGAAGAGACAGTCACTTGCTTCATTTTTTGTCCTCAAGGCGAGATGTACTGTAAGGGTCATGTAAGAGAAAAATAACCTGCAATGAATGCTGCACAAAAAAAATAAGAATTCAATTTGTGTTTTTAATGCTTAAGCACCAGTTTGACAGTGCAATAAGGAATGTGATAATATTGATTAAACATTACATCACTGTCATGTCATTCTTTCCTTTTTTAAGTCTGATTAGTGCTAATGTTCAATTCTTGGTTTAGTCATCAAAAAAATTAGTAAATGGATAAAATTACTGTCTCCAGAACAAAACAAAGTTTTGTTTATATTTGAGGAAAACATTGTTTTTTCTTGGTTTTTTTTGTTTTTTGATATTGTACAATGTTTGTTCTTTTTGTTATGGGTGTTTACGGAATGACATTCTGTATCTTGGTAAATGCTCAAGGAGACGTCCAATTATAAATGTTCTGTGACTACGACTTTGTGTTATTTTTTTTACAAAATCTTCGAAAGGGAGAGTCCCGAATCCATAAACATTTCACACTCAGTCTGAGTAAAAGGTCACATAATAATATGCCAAAACTCCAAGTTTCTACCTGGCTCAGTAACTTAAATTTTATGATATAATCTCCGGGACGGAATAAATTATGTTATAGATTAATTTTCAATTTTGACGTCAATAAAATAAATAAATTAATGTCCTAACTCCATGTATGAAATCAGGGGGGAATCATGAACTTTAGGAATTAATTAAATACGTAATTTTTACAGCACATAATGCTTGAGTTTAAGTTATAATAATTTTTAAGGTAAGTACCTATGGGGTTAATTCATCCAAAACATTTGAGGGTTAGGTGGATAGTGGCATCTTACCGGATATGTTAATCTTTCTAAATTAGAGTTCAATATGTCAGAAATGAGAGCTACAACAATCTACTCATGGAATTATCTTGTGAAAAACAAGCTGAGATGGCTCAACAACAACCGTTCACCTGCAGCGTCTCGAATCGGTAAGTGCTGGGGTTCAAGTCCCGGCGGTGGCGTATTTCGCCCCTAACTAGTATATTCTACGTCGAATTCAGTTACCTTTTGGAGGAGAAGATCATTCAGGTGACACTAATCAATCTCAGGCGAATGCTGGAGCAGTATCCTGACAAATGAGACACTGACCGCGTGCGACCTTCCCTTTCTCATCCTCATCTGCTCCTCTCCTCTTTAAATCCCTCCACACACACACACACACACACACACACACACACATTTGCATGTACTTCTTGCTGCCTCATACATCGGGGGACCAGTCGGGAGCTCAGAGCTTGTCCCGGTGGTGGCGGTGGTGCCCTGCTAGGAGAATACCTATCGACGTATTGGTGGTTGCGGGATCTTATGTTTTAGTAGGAAGAAACGCCATTACCTCCCGGCATTAACATACACTACATTTACGGGTCTAATGTCCAAAGCAGTTTGGACACTTGAAACCTTAAGTGCTCTCTCTCTTCCACCTCAGAGGAACTGTCTAAGAATATAATTACAGAAAGATCTCGAACTGAAAATTGCAGAAAGACAAGGCATTTCAAGAAAGAAAAAACGTGATACATCATTTGATACATACATGTCGACAAGATGCTGTCAAAAGGCAATATTGGTATAGAGAACATTAATTTTTACTTTAGTAACGGATATTTGAATCTTTAAAATACAGAGAAAATTTACTTGTTATTGAGATTAAAACTGCTTGCAATATTTGATAAGGTTTAAACTAACAAAACCGGAAGGAACTTTACATACATACATGCAAAATTACATATATCCGAAACGTCAGTTCATCTAACACATAGAAGAGTTTTTGTGTAAAATGTCTGGTTGAAAATTGTTTCGTAACAGTCTTGTACGCTGTCGAATGTTTCTCCACAAAATAGAATATATTCGACATGTATATTAATAGCTTATATATTATGGCTTACACAACCCCAATGGATGGACTCTGTTAACTTCACACTAGGTTAAGTGAACCGTTTTGACTCAACTTCTTTTCTCAATTCCATGAAATTAAGCTTTAATGCTACAAAATCAAAAATTCATATTACTGTTCGTTACATATGACTTAAATATGCGATAAAAAATGTCTAAATCAATAAAAACAAATGTTAACTAGCGATGCTCCAACAGCACACACTCTCGCATTTCTAACTTTCTTGCATTTCGAAAATTCAGTGTGCTCAACAAAAATGAGACCTGCCCTGTTATGCCCTAAACATGTAATAGAGTACACTTCACATTTATTAATTAAAACTGCATTACACTGCACTAGTTGAAATAAAATACATGAATAATACTGTGGCACTACAGAACACATGTGAATTTGTTAGTATCAGAGCCTAATTTCCACTACCTTGCATGGTGACTTGACGACTGGCAGCGTAGAGCAATGCTGCTCAAGTGCGCGATCCATTTATTATGCTCTGCCCCCACAGGTGTAAGCCGTTGCTTGTTGGCTCTGTACGACGTCCGTGGGAGAACTCGGTCCCGGCCGGCTCTAGTGTAGTAAAAGTGAAAGGCACGCGGGTAACTGATGGCCTTCCGGTCACAATTCTACCATTTAAGCAACACTGGCGCAAATGGCTTTGTAGACAATTCTAATACACTTCCATCTCGTTTGGATATGGTGCTCTTTCCCGTTAACGGCAGTGCATACACGAGCAGTTTACAGTACTCTACAAACGAGAGGCAGGAGAGTTGTTACTGAAGCGAATTGACGTAAAAACAATTTGTGCTGCTTTCGTCTCCCATAAGCAGTTAATCGACCTGCACAGCTTAGCAGTGACAGAAAGCAACCCTGAGCAGCGTGGCGCCCTCACCACCGTGCAAGTTAGATGAGACACTTCAGCAGTAATTAAATAATGATAACAGGACAAGCGACGCGCACTCTAGCACCGGCGTTTGTAAGAAAACTGCTTTTTTCTCGCCCGCAAGTGATGCTAGCTAGCATTCTAACAATTTGTGATGTAGTTGAAAATATAAGCGTTCCTCTCAACACAGAATTTACAATATAGTCAATAACTGCTAGAACAGGTCCCGTTGAAATTTGTAGGGTAGAGTTAGGTCCATTAGGCCAGTTGGTATTGCTAATTTCTTCTTTCTCGCTTTACTACGTAGGTAGAAAAGATAAACTATTGCAATAGTGCAAATAAAATCGGCTTTTATACAAAGGAAATACTCTTATAATTGGGTCCTGATAACCTTGGAGATAACCCTGATAAATGTAAATAAACCTTGTTCCTATACATTGAAAATCACTTCCTCTTATGCGTTGTGTGGTCAGAATCTACACTGACTGCGACGTGTCGAGACTTGACATAGTAATTCGCAAGTATGGTATGCTGAGAAACGGAGGATTACTCCCGAAGAAAGCGCTCAACGCCCAACAAGGGATAAGAGACGCGTTGCATCAACAACGACTCAACGAATTTTAAAAAATAAAAAAAGGTTGATATTTTGTTAGCATTACTAAAAAACAAATCTGTTCGTTTATCAATGCAAATAAATATTTTTTTCACTCGAGATCGAAAATATGTAGTTTTATAATGTTAAATTCTTGCTTTGTTGAAAGTTTCATTCATCTTTCAACTATTTATGGCTAAAGGGCGAGGAAGAGATTCTGCAGGTGAAGAAAACGTGCGTAGATGGAGTCTTTGCATCATATGTCACATAGTTTTCATTCTTTCACAAAATAAGTCAAATGAAAAGCTTATATGGCCCTTAGTTTTGTTTCTGTACATTAGTGTAGTTTCATTATCAATACGTTTTTTAAGCTCTTCGGTGAAACCATGGCTCATTGAGTATTCCAAATTTGTCGCCGACTTTGGTCCACGATCGGGTTCACCCTGGGGAGCGGTTACATGAGGGTCAGCACAAATGCGGATCTTTTGCGACGACCCTTCGCCCCGGCGAGTGTGTGGGCACGCGAAGTTACCTGTGCGCATGTGCTCGCAAGTAAGCCCTCACTTTTGAGATTTCGCGGATCACATAGAGTTTCGCGGTCGCGTCAGGGAACGGCTCGATTTCCGATTTGCCTTAGATCCAGCAACTCATTTAGGAGCTTGCGGGCTTATTTGTACGATTGCTTTGCAAAGGGTTAACGGATTCCGAAGATACAATGAGAATCTGTTTGACGGATGGTCAATTTCCTGCTCATAGTTTGTATTTTCGGTCTTCAGCTAACAGTATTTGGATATTGAGCTCAGATGGAGCGTACCAATCACATCATAGTCGGGTTGGATCTCTCGCAAAGTGCGGCATTAGCAAGCGGCGGGCATTGACCGGGACGGTAGGCGGCATGCCCTCGAGCACAGAAAAGACGATAGCAAAGGGACAGACAGAAGGAGCAACTGCGCACTCCGGCGCCAAGGTCGCGGAGACAGTCCGGCGAATTCATCTCGCGGAACATGCACTGAGGTGGGCAAAGTCACGTGCAGTCTCAGAAATCTTATGAGGTGCGTAATATTTTGCATCATTTATTAATTTTTATTTATTTTATTTTACGTCAAAAAAAGTTAAAAACTGCGTATGACGTGCTATGGGCAAAAGTGAATTGTGTGCACATTTTCAAAATTCTATGATCCCTACACTGTCATATACTACTTAAATTTTGAATTTTTGAATTTTTGAATTTTTGAATTTTTGAATTTTTGAATTTTTGAATTTTTGAATTTTTGAATTTTTGAATGTTTGAATGTTTGAATGTTTGAATGTTTGAATGTTTGAATGTTTGAATGTTTGAATGTTTGAATGTTTGAATGTTTGAATTTTGAATTTTGAATTTTGAATTTTAAATTTTGAATTTTGAATTTTGAATTTTGAATTTTGAATTTTTGAATTTTGAATTTTGAATTTTGAATTTTTGAATTTTGAATTTTGAATTTTAATTTTTGAAGTTTTGAATTTTGAATTTTTGAATTTTAAATTTTTTGAATTTTGAATTTGAATTTTGAATTTTGAATTTTTTGAAAGGGAGAAAAAAACAAAACCTCCATGTAATAAAATCTATTTCCAAGGATAAATAAGCAATAAATTTTGGCTCTTATTACTTCCTGCCGCGACAACATGGAAACGATAATTTGAATAATTGTATTTCGCACTGAATTCTAGAAGACGTGCACAGAAAATGAAGTTACATTTATGTCCAGAAGCAAAACAAGGGGCCATCTCAGCATTTGCTCAATGGATCAGGGAAACTGGACGAAAAACCTGATCGAGACGGGCAGTTCAGGCAGTTTTACGCTTACTCAGGGTGAGGTTGCGCGGAAAAGTATGATCTGCACAGACGTTGCAATCAATTCTAGTTTTTACCGACGTCCAGTCGGGGTTTCTCCTTTCGAGTTCTGGTCTGGGTTTTTCCTCTCCAAAACCTAGTTACCGTCTTCTCTTTGGCGGACGCTCCGTCTTGTTGCGTTTTGATGACGCGTCTGTCTGAAATTTGATGGTCGGTCAGAGTCACTTGGAGAGAGAATCTCCGAATTTTGTTGGTTGGTGATTCCGGACACGTCAACAGTTTAGTTCATTGTTCCCATATATGTAGTGCATGTTCTTTCCTCGAGAGATGGCGGTGATTATCCCCCACTGGATGGCGAGATCAGGCGATGACCTACCCTCGGCTAGTGGGGCTTCACCCAACCAGGACTCTCCGACCAGCGGGGCACCACCTCAGCCCGGACAAGCTCTAAGCTCCTGACCGGTCTCTCGGAATATGTGGTAGTATAGTGCATGTTAGTGTATGTGTGTGTGTAAGTGAAGAGGATAAGATAAGGAAGAGGAAAGAAATATCGCGCGCGGTCCGTTTTTTAGGGTACTGCGCCGGCATTTGCCTGGTGTTGATCGGAGAAACCACGAAAAACTACCGATCATAGCAGCCGGCCGCTAGAATTCTCCTGCAGACAGCGACTGAATTTGACCTAGCTGACAAGCTAGGTCAGAGGCGCTGCATTGACATCAGTTGATGCATTGAGCTACCGCTCTCAGTCCGAATTTTGTGAGAAAGTCAACTTTATAGGTGGTGTCACAATTTCTCTTGCATTCTTTATCAAGACGCGATGGAATGCGCGACAGGGTTGACGACTATCTAAGGACCGGGCGCCGACCGCTTTGGTCGCACCTGCGTCTGCCGACGCAAATGTGTGTTGTGTCGCATAGCGACCTGTAACAGTGGGGAATATAGTTATTATAATAATAGCTCTCCATAAACTCGCTTCAGTAAGTCGATTACGTCACGAATGTATCGATAAGAGATAATAGCCAAACTCTCCAGCTGATTCGCCTTTGCTAGTAGTTTATAATACGGAGGAGAGAATGTTTTGTCGATTATTGTAAAAAAAAGGCGTCGGCACCTATATTCAGATTTCAGTTTATTATGTTTACGAGTTGGGATCCCAAAGCTACAGAAAATATACACATATTGAACCCGTAGTACGTCACAGAGTTTTCAACGTATTAAAGTTTAATAAATAAAAAATAAATCTATTTCAGGAGTAGAGCAGTAACGTCAAACGATTTTAGTTTGTCATGACGAGCGTAAATAGATTAATACAATGATATACATATTGTAATATGTTAAATAATTTTTGTAGTAATTTTGATTTTTTTGTCCAGCTTTCTTTGCCCGAACGTGCGTTAGCAGGGGGAGCGCTGCGTGACCCTGTGTGGCGGACTGTTACATTCAAAATATCCGTTAAACAAGAGTCACAAACAAAGCAAAATTCCTTTAAAAATGCTTATCTAAGAAATGACAGTAGGTATGTCATTGGAATCGTCTTTTTACGCTCATGACAGACTAAAAAAATGTATAGTTCTTTGAAAAACAAAGTTACCTCAATATTTCGTAAAATACAAGTGATAAAATTGAAATGAAAACATGAATCTATTAGCCCCATTCCTTCATGCACTTCTGTAAAAGCTGTTTTGCAATATCTTCGACCTTTGAAAAACTGCAAGAGGTGCTAAAGTCCCGTTATTCCTCCTGCATATTACTTTATATGCCCTCTGTTCAGCAATGATATTCTTCCAAACCATTAATATATTTTCCCCATTTTTGTTTATGTATGTATTTGGCATTTTAGGGTCGGATTAATCAGACTTTTGCCAGCTGGCGGTGTTCCCAGATCTGGGCCCAGCTTCAATTTATTATCCACGCCTGGGAGTAAAGTGGTGCACAACATATTCCCTTCGCAGTATCTAACATGCGTGGCCTGCCTGCGCTTTTTTTTTTGTTACATACCTACAGAAACAGACGATTGTAATGGAAATTTACAGCTCTATCCCCGACCAGAAATCGGATTTGATTGATTTAGTCAAAGAACAGTAAAAATTGTGTGTGATCTGTGGAGGAGAAGTACTATCTAGACGATCGAACAAATTTCCATTTTTCTAATCAAATTTTCTTACCTTGTTCTTGAACCTTCATCCCTACGGAAGTTCATTACGTTATTGAAATATATATTCCTATATGTCCGGATATTCGTAACAGTTTCCCCTTACACAGTTTTGGAGCCCAATTAATTGAAATTAGATAATATTAACTTGTTTCTTAAATTAAAATTTATTCTTTCTAAACATTTGTTTATGATATTCAACGAATGAAGGGAATTCTGCTGGAGGTGCACATAAGCAACCACCTCTTCAAAATCCTGTACCGTGAGAGGTGACTCAGGGCATCAATTGATGTCACTGCAGTGCCCTTGACCGGGAGGTCCTAGGTTCGAGTGCCGACAGTGGCAGAGTTTTCGACACTAGCTTGTCAGGTAGGCCTAATTCAGTCGCTGTCTGAAGAAGAATTCTAGAGGCCGACTGCTCCGATCGCTAGTTTTCCGTGGCTTTTCCGATCAACACCAGGTGAATTCCCGGCCAGTACCCTAACAAACGGGCCAAACACAGCACGTTGCGATCTTTTCTTCCCTTTCCTTGCCCTATCATCACTCCTTACTTACACACACCTACACTTACATGCACTACATTACCACGCTGTTTGGGAGACCGGTAGGGAGCTAAGAGGTTGTCCCGGCTGGGGCGTTGCCCCGCAGATGGAAGATACCTGGTTGGAGAAAACTCCGCCAGCAGACGGTAGATCAGCACCGAATCTCGCCATTAAGTGGGGGAAGAACTCTGCCACCTCCCTAAAAACATGCACAATACTTACGGAACTAATGACCTTAGCAGTTGACAGACCCGGAAGCACTAACAATCAATCAATCAAAATCCTGTAATGTTGTTCGATCACGCATGAGAAAGACCTTAGTGTTGAACCATGTATTTTAAACAAAGCAAAAAAAGTTACTCAAAAAACGTCTGGTGTACATTGTCAGGTGTACGATCTATTTCAAATTAAACTTTCTGAAGAAAGGAAAACTCTTTGATTTCGCTGTGAAAAGGCTTAGGGGTCAAACATCATTCTCGACACAATGTTAACTAATCAAATCTTAAAATATCTCCCTAGGAGAAAAACGACAAACTAGCTACCACATTGTCAGCTGCAAGGGCAATTTAAAATGTATGTAGCTTCTAATGTCAGGAAAACGCGCGGAGCATCGGATTTGTCGTCTTCGCGCGACGCAGTAACATGGCGATTGTGTCAGTCGTAAGGCTCATTTTACGCAGTGTCATAAAACGACATCATTCCGCGTGTAATGGGCAACTTTACGACACAGTTATCCAGGCCATGGCACCAGGCGCTGGGGTCGACTCCCGACCGCGCTACGTCGCCCACCAAGTGTCTGCCGGCGTTGCTCTAACGGCCACATTGTTTTCTCGTTCCATATTATGCTCCACTTTATGAATTGCGGCTGCGAATGGACTTTTAACTACTAAGTATCTAACACACATGCATGCAAATACAATTTCATGGGACATAATACAACGTTAACTGTTGAAGTATGTATAAGACAGCTATAATAGGTCTCAGAAATTTTGGACAAAATGTTAGCGTTACAGTGTTGAAATACGTAATAATCATTTGATTTTTATTTTACAAGAGTGAAGATTTCAATTCTAAAGAATAGTTTGTTTCAGAAACTACTAAAATAAAATATTAAAGTAGTACGGAATCAAAAGAATGAATGTAATCGCACAATATGTGATAAGCTGTGATTCTGATAAAAGAACTAAAGTTATTTCCTCAAACCCTGGCCCACTTGTATAATTGTAAAAAATTCCTTCGTTTTCTTGAGGTCATTATAGAGGTATCAAGGGGTTTATGTGAATGAAGTAAGAAAAAGAATGTATGTGATTTACCGAGAAAACGAATGAACCAAGAATGGAACGAGATTACGATATTTTACATAATATTTAATTAATCATTGTGACTCATGGATTTGATAGAACATGTGGTTTTGCAAGTTGATATTATAGAACACATAGATGATTCCCGTCGTCTTACAATAGAGATATAATGGTCCACGAGGGAGAAGTAGCTTGGAAGTAAGTTTTATAATTTTTTTCAAATGTTAAAAAATATTACTAACATGATTCTGCTGACCATAACTCCTATAAAGTAAATCATTTTATGGGACAGTGTTATAAAGAAGTAATAAGATTCGGATGGGGAACTAAAATACGTGTACATGCAACATTTTTATTGCGATTATATCCCGTCTGAAAATGTTTACTCATTATCGCATACGTAAGACTAAGAGAAAGTTACATTAAACAGAAAAAAAAGTATGTCTACATTTTGGTTGAAATATGAGTGTTAAGGTTTTTTGATACCAAAAAAAAATATTTTTCTAAGTCTGTTCGTGCACCCGTCCGTCTGACATACCGTGAACAACATTAGAACCTAAACCGTACACGAGATTATCCTCCAAATAGATGTTTTCAATTGTTAAGTTCGAACTTGATGTGCAGAGGATTTGGTACAGATATCTTCATTTTGTAGGCTTCTTTATTTGATGCTCTTAGGTAATTTTCAAATGTATTTAAAATGGCTACATTTTTTAAAAACGTTTTGTAGGGATAGAGAACATTACTGAAATAAACGGCGCAATTGCCACATTCATTAAACTAACATCTTGCATGTACGTTGACTTCTTCTTCGCTGCGTCACCCACGTAAATGGCGCTTAACGCAATGGCGCAAATCTCATGTTCATTGAACTCTCATATTTTTCGAAAACTGCAAAATCCCAGTTTTATTGAGCGTCTTCCTTCAACTATAATACTGCTAGAGAGGTTTTCCTTACTGAAATTTTTTTTAAAAGAGAGATCTTAAAATAAGTTTATGTTTCAGTTTCCGTTTCAATTTTGCGCGAAATATTGTTACAAAGTTTTAAACAATTTGTTTCTCAAAAACTCCTCCATGTTGTTTCTTTAAATTTTCTCCTTCTGTATTAAGGAACGGTAAAACATAGGGTACTAATTCCATTTTCTGCGAATTCTCAGTTTTCTTTCCTAATTGCAAAATCTTAACATTTCAAAACCAAATAATGAAGATAAAGATTTTTACTTTAAACAAAGTCTCTTGTATAAATATCAGCTTTTAACTCATGTATAATTAAAACAAGAGTGAGCTTGGCTTGAATTGTTTGCAATTAAAAAAAACACTATTTTCTAAAAAAAAACTCCAAAGTTTTTCTTGAATTTTTTCCCACGGATAGAAGGGATGCTTAAAAGAATGGCGCGTCGCGTCTAGGTTTTGTTGAACTCACTAAATTTTCAAAAATTGCAAATTTAGAAATAATACGAGAAACTATATGTTGTTGTAGCAACACGACACGACAGCAAATATATTCTTATTATTAAATCTCGTCAAAAACGCTTATTGATGTTGATATTCATAATTCAACTTAGTGTAATACAAGAGTAAGAGCTGAGATAGGTGAAGAAAATTGCACAGATTGCATTTGTTGGTCATAGTACGTCACAGTTTTAAAGTATGTCTTGACGTTAAATATATAAACGTAATAAAATAAATAAGACTTCCTATGAAGTTTCTCGAAATCTCGAAGGTTTACTGGCCATATTTTCTTCCTTTGTTACACACATATTAACCGAATATTTCATCTAGTTAACTGCTAAACTGTGGTCTTAATTTGAGAGTTGAGATTCGGATCCCACGAAAACAAACCTTTTCCTTTAATATATATGATGGTGCAAGACAATGTGGTCCTATTACAATGCACGTCCAATTTTCATTAAAACGCTGGATCTTCGATTTTTGAAGCGAGCGTTTCATGGCATGTTTGAAAAATTGTAGGATACCAGTTGCATTATTAAAATATGTTGTAACTGTTATAAATAATATGTGAAAATATGTCATCGGAGCGCCACTAATGTTACTTTATGTAATTGTTTTTAGGAAGAAAAGTGTATTTTATTTCATTAAAATGATGGGAATGCTTTTGTGTCCTATTCTCTCCGACAAAAGCATCTTAACACTCCCCAAAAATTCCCATTGGTAGCAACAACAAGATCGTTCTCAGTTCTGCCTTGGTAACAGAGATTAATGAACGTGAGAAGAAACATGATACATGAGCATAATTTTAAAGAACAAACAGTACCACATTATTTTTGATAACTGGCGCCACAAAATTCATGACTGCCGAAATAAATTCCATCAAAATACTTCATATCACTTTCAAACATCGTACATTTTATGTTTTGTACATACACATGCATCTCGTCATCAATTACCTGTGTAATAAAATATTGATGTTTGACACGAATTTCCACTCGCTTCCAAAGGGAAGTCATGCTACCTCTATTGACTATGCTACAGCCTCTGTTGATATCTGAAATAATTGCGCCGTGGTATATATGGATGGCAGAAATGCCGTTCTATACCCGTTTTTTGTACTGATTTTGTTACGTGCTCATAACAGCGACACGAGACGCCAAAAAGACGCACCGTATCCAATGTAGATACAACTGCACCGTGCCATCACAATCTATTTTTGAAAGCCAATAACCCTAATATTTTGAACGCTAATAACAAAACTAAAGTAATGTGGAATATCGTAAAAACATCGACAATATCCCCACAAAATTTTGTAAAGAATGTTGTCTTAAGGATAATTACAGAGGTTGGCGATGTGGTAAAACCTGCAAGTGTCTTTAACAAACACTTTTCGAGGATTGTGGTCGATTCAAGAAAGGGACTAAAACCACAGAATTCCACAACACACGCTTCTCAAAAACATTTCTAAACGATTAGTGTTTCCGAAACATCTTCCAATGAAATCCTCAGAAGAGTCAGTAAACTAAAAAAATAATTTTTCCAATGTTTTAGAGGAATTTCCGGATTATTTATTAAATATTTGTGTCCTTTATTTTGCTCCACACAATACCACACATTCTTAGTGACTCTTTATGTACAGGATATTTTTAAAACGGCAAAAATTAAGTCACTTTTAAAAGAAGAACAAAACTATAATTAAAAATTATTGACCATTTATTCTTTATTTTAACTTCCCCAAAAATATTAGAGAGAATTTTCTTTATATGAATGAAAACTTTTCTAAGGAAAAACGAAGTGTTTTCAGTCTCAACATGGATGCAGAAAATCAAAATCTGCAGAATTTGCCTTTTACCTTGTTACGTCAATGGATTAAAATGAAGCAACTATTGAAATATTTTTAGAATTTTCGAAAACTTTGGACGTCATATATTATGACATTTTGCTTTAAAAAATACATTCATATGGAGTCCATGGTATTGCCATAGATTGGATATCATCGTAATTTAAGCATCAATCGCAAAATTTAGAAATAGCTTACTGGCACGAAAGAACATTATACACTGAGAAATAGGGATAATCATCCACAACAATAACAATTATAATATTTATTACATGTTCAAAGTTAAGTTTCGGGAAAACAATTTCCCATGTCCAGTGAGTCTCTAACAAAAAGAGGAGAAATTCAGAGATGAACATAAAGAAAGGGAGCAAATGGACATAAAGCAAAAAAAGTATGAAATAAAAATAAAACTGACAAATGAAATGAAGTACATAATACAATAATAAAATTAAAAATAATAACTTACTGCCCAAGCGTGGATCACACATTGACCACACAACAGGTGAACACAGACAGGGATAGTTAAAATATTGTATAATTAAATTATTAGTATTTAAATTGAAACAAGAATGAAAGAACTGATTTAATTGAATTACAAATAAAAGTATCCAAAGTTTTTTATGAAAATCATTTATTCAGCAATTTCACAACGTTTTGTAACTCGTTTTGTTACATCATCAGGTGCTAAACTAATGGGATACAGAAAATTAGTGAGGGAACGCTATCCCATTGAATCACATCAGCAGAACATTCAAGGAAACATTACGAAATACCTCACTCTCACTCAGTTGATACCGCATAACTAACCGTTAAGAACTTCTTAACGGAGGTAACACCCATGCTGAATGAAGCTCCCTTAGGGATAATGACGCATGGTCAAAAGAGTTGCAAATGCATGACGCGCCGCGGGAGTTTTTACAGCGTGTTCCGTGACAGTATTAATCATTCAGTGATGTTTAGTAAAAGGGTGGGGACAGAATTTTAGAGCTCAAGAAATCGTGTCCTTCCCTATACACCACATACATTTTTTACCATTTTTTTGCCGAAAAGAGCTCAAAATTCATCATTCTTGGAAAGATCATTCCCTTTGGCCAATTCGATGCAACAGGCCCTATTATAACTGGAGTTATGAAGATCCTATACCATGTTTCCTAGACATCTCGTGCACACCTCCGCGTTCCAGTCCCGAAGATTGTACTTGAATCCATGTGGCGATTAGTAATTGCTTTTAGTGTAAAATGTTAATTGGGCTACGCTTCTTGCGAAGGTTTTCATAACATTTTCTTTTTATCGTACTCGAGTGTGTCGAATCAAATAAAAATTAAAGAAATACTAGCGGATCGTGAAGCTAGGCCAATAAAATATCCTTCGGTGTTACAGTGCCAACGTTTCGGTATTGTATACAATATAATGTATCTTAGAACCCGAAACAGACCAAATAAATTGCCCCGAAACGTTGGCACTGTTACAACAATGGATGTTTTTTCCTACCCTCAATATCCACTATTTCATAAAACTACAAAGTTAATATAAAAACGGTATTATAATGGTTCAAAATCTAGAATTTGAAACTCATCCCACATTGACCTATTGTTTGAACTTATCTTCTCATTTTAACACAATTTTACAGAACATGTGTATATTTTATAGAAATTATTTATAAAACCATTACAAAAATAATTTTTCTCTATCTTTCCATAAGATAATGATTATTATATTATTATTATTATATTCATTGCCACTAAGACAGACACTCGTAAACTTGCAGAATACACTCGTATACAAATAGAAATATTCCGTTTGCAGTGAAGGTTTGCATTCGCCCGATGGCTCTCGCAGGGCTTTTAATCCTCCGTCGCGACCAGAGGAGATAATTCAAAGCGCTAAGCACTAAACACTAAATGAACAGGGGGACTGTACTGCAGTTAAAACGTTTTAAATTGAGTTCCCTATAAATACCCAGCAGCCACCGCCTCCGCCGCCGCCGCCGCCACGCCCCGCATCCCGTCGCTCCCTTCCCCCCTTCTGCTGCGGCGCGGTAGATAAGAGAAAGCTGCAGAGATTGAGATACGCAGCTCGGCGGCCGAGAGGGGCACAGGGATGCGAAGGGGTGGGGGAACGAGGCACCGGGAGAGGGAGGGAGGGGAAATACTCCCAGGCAGAGTAAGATAGTGTGGATAGAAGGGAGGGTTAACGACTGCAGACCCCGAGACAAGGGCACAGGAAATTGAGGAGCAATATAACATAAAGTCGTGAAAAGAAGAGGAAGCGCAAGGGCGCAGGATTACCGTGAAGTCCCCTCGCCTCTACGATGTACCGTTGCCTCTCGACCGGCTCAGTTAGCTCAGAAGCAACAACTTTTGCCTCTGCAGCGACTCGGGCAAGGTGGTACTAGATTTTGACTTCCGTCGGTAGCAAATTGATTTATTATTTTTTAGTGATTCCGGACGCGTCAACTACGGAAATCATTAGTCCCGTTAGTGTGGTGCATGTTTGAAATCATCGGGAGAGGGCGGTGATCTTCCCCCGCTGGATGGCGAGATCCAACGCCGAACCACCGTAGGTTAGCGGGGTTTTCTCCAACCAGGTATATCCTACCAGCGCCCCCCCGCCGGGACACACTCTAATCCCCCGACCGGTCTCCCGGCATGTGTGGTAGTCTAGTGTATGTTACTATAAGTGAGTGCAAGGGGGAAGGATACGACACGCAAGAAGGAAAAATCGCGCGCGGTCCGTGGCCCGTCTGTTAGGGTACTGCTCCGGCATTCCCCTGGTGTTGATAGGAGAAACCACGGAAAACTACCGAGCAGAGCAGCCGGCCACCAGAATTCTCCTTCACACAACGACTGAATTTGACCTAACTGACAAGTGAGTATCGAAAATCCAGAGGCACTGCAGTGACCCGTCGGTACCCGATTTTACATCTTAGCTATACAGCTAGGTCGAAATCAGTTGCTATCTGGCAACTCCGATTGTAGTTTTGCATGGTTTCTCCCATCAATACCATGCGAATGCCAGAGCAGTACTCTAACAAACGGGCTACGATGTGCGCGCGATCTTTCCCACCTCATGCTTGTTTAACCTCTTCCTTCACACACACTTGCACTCCACTACTCTACCTCACATGTCGGAATTCCAATCGGGTGCTTAGATCATGCCCCTGCTAGGGCAGTACCCCGGTACAAAGTGAGACCTGGAGGGTGAGATCCCGCAAGCCGACGTGTTGGTCGGCGTGAGGAGAACACCTCCACAATTTGGGATATAACAAGCCTAGCACATACGGAACTAGAGACCATAGCATTTAACGCGCTTGGAAATACCAATCAATCAATCAACCATTGCTCTTTGCGCGTAGTTGGTAAGTCTCTGATCCTTCAGCGAGGAGTTATAAAGGCAGTAAACTAAGACTCGCTAGACCAGTGTCAATGTCAATCTTGAAAGACGTGATGAATTATAAACTCTTCCATCGAATTGACTCGCTCCATATAAACAAACCAGCTGATTTAGCTCAGATTAGTGTTGTGTCTGCAGCGACCTTAACAAGAAGGTCGTAAGGTTCCAGTCCCAACGGTAGCGGATTTTCAACACGAGCTATGTCAGTAGTGCATCGTTTGTGGCCCGTTTGTTAGGACACTGCGCCATTATCTAGACAGATTGATAGTATTGATCGGATAAACTACAGAAAAATACCTATCAGAGCAGCCGGCGTCTAGTGTTCTCTTACATATTGTGGTTAAATTCTATTCATCTACTTATTTTTGGAATATTGAGATATTTTATGATTTGCGATGTTTGCGATATTTGACCAAAAAATCACTTGGAAATAATTATGTCGTAATGGAGATAGTAGATAGTCTTGTAATAATATTACGTTCCCGATAATATGATTTTCTCTTCTAAAAGTAACATCTTTTAGCAGACTTCAAATATTTTTCTTCGTTTCTTCTGTAAGAATGGAAGAGGGAAAAATTTCCTGCAGTAAATAATGCAACAGAGCTGCTTTACAAAAGCATCTCAGATCGAAAGGAGACAGCCATTAACACTTGCAGACGTCAAAGCATAAACTCAAATGTAAACAAGTTGTTTTCGTATGTGTAGCACTTAAAAACAATAAACACCTTACTAACAGCGAACTGCTGACTACCCATACGACTGCTTATCATTGAAGGAGAAAAAAGTTTTCATGTCAGAGGACACGGATCGTATATCCTACACGTTGTACAGGCATTATGAGATGAAATGAAGAAGATGACCTCAAAATGTCGCTAAATATATTAACATTTCAAATATATTTTTAAAAACCCAATAAAAATAATAAAGTTTAATTCTATTGTTTTTTATTTAAGGTAATTTACATCAAATGTTGAAATTATTTCACAGTTTTTTTCTTCTAAATAAATTAACATAATTTTGAAAAATTTTATAATTCATCTTAAAGAACATTTCTATCGGTATATTGTATATCGTACATTAAATATATTTCGAATTGCAATGTCGGCGTCGCACAAATTATTTGTTTTATAGAGACATTTGGATGACATTGATTTTTGAAGCTATGAATGAAACATTAGTACCAAACATGCTGATGAACAAAACCACACTACATAGTTTTACAAACGATGCACGCAGTCCGCTTAAAAACAAAAAATAAAATATTCTCGTTTATCGCTGCAACGAATTAAATATTTCAACAGAAACTACTTTCGCGAATATTGCAATAACATTGAATAATATACATGGATACAACAGTTCTTTATATACGATGCAAAAAAGTCGCTGGCTGGTAACGCAACAGGGGAATACTTGAATATATAGTATAAACCAATATTTGTATTTTTCAGACAAAATCGAAACTGTTTTCTTGTCACAACAATGTTCGCCGAGTTCCTGTATATCTGAAAAAACAGACACCTTTCTCGTGGGAGAAAGGAGCATTGTTTATTGGGAACATAACTATTGGAAATTAATCATATTCATACCAAAGATGTTAGGTATTCTGCCCTTTAAAAAACGGACCCTCTGTTAAACATTGTTTGGTGTACTTCCATGTAATTCACTATAAAGAATGACAATCCAAAGATATTCTTTTGTAATGCAATGTATTGTTTTCTCGTAACTAACTCTTCTTTGGAAATGAAATAAAATGCTAAAATGCTCTCTTCATATATATATATATATATATATATATATATATATATATATATATATATATATATATATATATATATTAGTCGACAATCAACTTAGCAGTCAATGCGTCTCAAATATATTATACTCATAAAATTGATCTATATTTTTTTAAAATTTATGTATTTTATATAACATAACTTATGTACTTGGAAAATATATTTTACTTTTACCCACATTTTTCAATATTTTTATCTCGGTCCAAGATTGTAAAACTTCGTTAAAAGAATTGAACTGCATTTTATTGAAATGTTCACTAGCTTATTATTGACAATATTTCAATGAAATTCAATTTACGGTTATTAAGTTTTAACACTGTTTTACATTCATAGACCGCGATCAAAATTCTTTGAAAAACTATGTACAGGGGTCAAAAGATCAAACAAATTGCTAAAAGTGTATCAAAGTGTAGTTAAAGTGTTCACAAACAATTGACATTAAACCCTGTGTAACAGATGCCAACATATTCCTCAGACCACCCTCCATCGTATATTGGACGTATTCTTTATTTACAGTTTGAGAGGGCAACGCCAATTTGATCTGTTTCAGAATCGACAAAATCAGAGGAACAAAATATTTTCAGTCAAATCTCTAACCAATGCGTTTGTTTCCTGTTCATCGTCCTCATAATTGAAAATTAAGAGAAAACGTAATAGTGTCTTCCGAGTCCAACTACACTTCCATTTCGCAAATGTAATATACGTAAAATACAAACAGCTCAGCATTTAAGTCCCCGGTTTAACTACATTTAAATTTATTGATTGTCCAATGTAAGTATTCTTCAGTGTGTCGACGTTCGTCTCTTCCTTTGAAGACAATTACAAAACGCCATTCTTGTGAATGATAAAAGTAAAAGGTCAAAGGCGCTTTTTGTGCGTTCTCCTTCTGCTTGTAGCTTCTCATATTTTGAACTTCGCTTCTCTTTCAAAGTGAATGTCAATACGGGAATCGACGTCGACTGTCAATTCATTTCAAATTTAGCGAACGCGGAGCAGCACTTCACTGATCAGGGAATGCATCAAAATGCTTCTATTTATGAAACAGCTGACTAAATCGACAAGAAGAGAAAAGGATGGAAAAATGTACCAGTCTGGTTCAGTTAGTAATACATTTCGCATACCTATCCCAGTGATTTCTTTCTTCGTTGACAACAAACGTGGAACGATGTCAAATACCAATACTATTCAAATGTGTTCAATAATGAGAATTGAGCTGGTGGCAAAAGGAAGCAAGTATAAACATCGATTTACGCGCTATCGTTGCATTCGCGGTCGTACATTTCGCGATGCGGCAAAAGCGAGGTTTCAATTTAAATTCTCTTTACACATTAGACAACTTTATTAGTTACAGATCTTGACATAACGTATGTCGTCTGCATAAACATATGTGCGATAGAGAAAGATCGTATTGCTAAATGATTAACAATTGTCAGTACCTACTGTCAAACGGATACTATTCTACAGACACGGTAAGACATTATGGAAAGACTGATCAATCCCATACGTGGCTTTAGGAAGACAAATTAAAGGGGGTGCAGAAAGAAATCGAAAGTGCGACTTTACTTAAGATAAAGAATTATCACGCCATGTTTTATTAATTTTATTAACCGCAAAGTAATTTATATTAAAAAACTTGTATAAGTAAATATGTACCAGTTGAAGAGGTAAAGATCTTACTAATACTAATACGAAACAGATACATGGAATTTAAGATTCATCTTCTACCTTCGGAATCGTAGATTCGAGGGAGGTGGTGTTACAATAAGTCACCAGTACCTTCAAGTTTTGCAAGAAGTCGCCAGATTTCTTTATGCTGTCGCAATTTCTTTGTCTCTCTGAGCAATTCTACTGTTAAATAATATTTGAACGTAAAACCACAAAAGTCATTACCCTTCAACTCTTCTCACCAGCGACAACCCCGCGCAGTGCCTGCCGAAACGCCGCAAGGCCAGCCGCCCCTGCTCTTACCCACCACTCCGCTCCCGCTCGCTCCTCCCCGCCCCTCCTCCCCGCCGCTCCTCCCCGCCGCTACTCCCCGCCGCTACTCCCCGCCGCTACTCCCCGCCCGCTACTCCCCGCCGCTACTCCCCGCCGCTCCTCCCCGCCGTTCCTCCCGCCCTCCTCCCGCCGCTCCTCCTCCCGCTCCTTCCCGCCACTCCTCCCCGCCGCTCCTCCCGCCGCTCCTCCCCGCCGCTCCTCCCCGCCGCTCCTCCCCGCCGCTCCTCCCCGCCGCCCCTCCCCGCCGCTCCTCCCGCCGCTCCTCCCCGCCGCTCCTCCGCCGTCCTCCTCTCCCGCTGCCGCTCCTCCCGCCCTCCTCCCCGCCGCTCCTCCCGCCGCTCCTCCCGCCGCTCCTCCCGCCGTTCCTCCCGCTCCTCCCCGCCGCTCGTTCCCACCGCTCCTCCCGCCACTCCTCCCGCCGCTCCTCCCTGCCGCTCCTCCCCGCCGCTCCTCACCGCCGCTCCTTCCGCCGTTCCTCCCGCCGCTCTTCCCCGCCGCTCTTCCCCGCCGCCCCTCACCGCCGCTCCTCCCCGCCGCTCCTCCCCGCCGCTCTTCCCCGCCGCTCTTCCCCGCCGCTCCTCCCCGCCGCTCCTCCCCGCCGCTCCTCCCCGCCGCTCCTCCCCGCCGCTCCTCCCCGCCGCTCTCCCCGCCGCTCTCCCCGCCGCTCCCGCCGCCTCCCCCCGCTCTCCCCCCCGCCACTCCTCCCCGCCGCTCCTCCCTGCCGCTCCTCCCCGCCGCTCCTCACCGCCGCTCCTTCCCGCCGTTCCTCCCTGCCGCTCGTTCCCACCGCTCCTCCCCGCCGCCCACGACGTTCCAGCGGCGATCCTTTTAGCGGGCGCGACAGACGCAGCGGCGCAGGCGGCGGCGTCTGATTGTAAGCGCATTACTGCTCGTTTCATTCCGCTTCCGCGCCGCTCCAGAGCGTGGTAGTCTGCGCGGCCCACCTCCCTCTCCCGTCATTCCTCCGGCTACGCACCTCTTCCCGTCGCGGCCCTAGTTGGCGACCTAAGCACCGCACATTCCAGCCACAGCCCCCTCCTCCTCCTCTCCGGCCCCCCCCCCCTTTCCCCAACCTTCCTTCCCTCCTCTTTGCTCATATAAGCCACTTTGCCCGTATCTGTCTTTTACCTCGAATTTACCTCCTCCTCTACCTCCAACTGCATCGCCGTCCGCTCTTTCGTTATACCGCCTGTTTTCCCGCACCTCTCTCCGTTTACGCACACGTTTCCTTCTGCTTGCTCGTCACTTGAGCAGTCACCTCCGAACCCACCACCTTCTCCGTACCGGCCTCCTCCTCAGCATTTGCCTCTCTGCCCTTTCCGTTACCGCCTATGTTCGCGGTTCTCTCTCTCTCTCTCTCTCTCTCTCTCTCTCTCTCTCTCTCTCTCTCTCTCTCTCTCTCTCTCCCGCCGTCCCTGTTTCCGCCATCTTTCCAGACTTCGTTACCGCCCTCGCCTCCGCCTCCGCCACGGCGTCTGCAGCGACACCGGCGTGGTGCGGGTTCCGCAGGAGTTGGCGGAAAGCGCTTTCTCGGCGCTGCCGAAGACCGTGCTCGGTGTCGCGTCACGCGCTCGGACGAGAGAGCGGGGAGGGGGAGGGTCGCTTGAGCGCCGGTACGGTGGAGTGGCGCCTGTTCAGATACGTAAGCGTGAAAACGGTGGATGACTTTATTCATTTTAATCAATTATATAACGTCAGAAAACAGTTAAAATCAGTATGTGACGTACCGTGAGAGATAGCTCAGGACATCAACTGATGTCACTGCAGTCCCTCTGACCCTCTGTGGAGGTCCTAGGTTCGAGTTCCGACGGCGGCAGGATTTTCGACAGTGGCTTGTCAGCTAGGTCGAATTCAGTGTCTGTCTGGAGGATAATTCTAGCCGCTGTCTGCTCTGATCGGTAGTTTTCCGTGGTTTCTCCGATCAACACTAGGCGAATGCCGGCGCAGTACCCTAACAAACGGGCAACTTGCATTACCAACATTAAGCGAATTTTGATCTTATAGTAAGAACTGTTCGTTTGTATTGTTATGATTGTTTTTTTTTCATTTGTTAAAATATGCTTTATTTAAGGTTTTATATACTTGTGTGTGTTATTTTTCATGGCTTAAGTGATCCTCCACGAATAATGGAATGGGTGTTGTTGATCAGATGCTTTTAACTTATGTATGTTTTTAATTTTGTAATTTGGCGTTATATGGAATGCCTTTGGGTTTTATTCAAAGGCTATAATTTTAGAACAGCTATTAACGCCGGCATTGAAGAGAGCGGCGGCGCCGGAGGCGGCGTGGTATTGCGCGTCGACAACGGTGGCGGAGCCGGCGGCGGGAATAGAGGGCGTGGAGGTGGACGTGTAAGACGTACGTAATCGCCCACTGCACATCCCCAAGTCCTCCTAATTGTTATTTCTTTGGTATCATTAGTTTAAAAACAATCGTCAATTAAAACAGAACACATACGAAACAAACTGTTCGAAATAACATATTTATGTTGCATTATAAGATTTGGCGGGGGTGGTGAGCGCAGAGATTTCGGTGAAAGCGATGCGCAATTACACACTGCGCATCTTCAGATCCTTCTAATTGTGTAGCGGTTTGACATTATGTTAAAAAGCAGCCTATTAGCTAGTGGCGAAAACCGCCTTCGCAGAACTCGCAGTTTGCCGAGGACCCGCCGTCAGCGATGCTACAGTGACAACGGCTCTGCCAGAAGCTATCCCAGCCGATATTAGTGTCAGCGGTGGCGGCAGCGCCACGTCAATGTGTTGGTGTTTCGCTTCGACTACGGAGGCGGAGCCGGCGGCGGTAATAAAGGCGGTGGAGGTGATAGAGATACGCAATTGCCCACTGCACACCTCCAAATCCTCCTAATTGTTATTTATCGTTGGTATCTTGAGATTAAAGACAATCATGTATTAGAATAGAACACATACAAAACAAATTGTTCGAAATCACATATATTTATATAAATATATTCCATTATAAGATTCCAAAAATTCCATTATAAGATTTGGTTACATTTATATGTACAACGTTTCTCGATGCGTTTCAGATACATTCTTGTCAAAAAATTATACAAAGTTATTAACGTCGTGCACACCATATTGATAGAATATTCTGAATAAATGTGTTAGGCAAAACATTAATTTAAAACGTCTTTAGTTGGAAGATCAAAGTATCCACGGTGTGTGTTGTGGCCTGAATGGCATTGGCAGCCGGAATGCGAAGTGACCACCTCACTGGGTAGCGATTTGATAGTACGCAAAACAGCAGCCTATTAGCTAGAGTCGACCACCGCCTTCGCAGAACTCAAACCCGAGGACTCCGCAATCAACGATGCAACGGTTCCGCGACTGAGCTATTCCAGCCGGTATTGGAGCCAGCGGCGGGGGCGGCGGCAGGGCGTTGCGCGCCGAGTACGCCGGCGGAGGCGGCGGGGGTGTTGGAGAGCGCGCCTGCGGCCGCAGCGGCGGCGGCGGCGGCCGGGCCCAGCTTCGACCTCGGTCGCGCCCGCGGGGGGGGGGGGGGCGCATGCGCGGGCTCTGCGCCCCACGACGGATCCATACGCTCTTGGGCCGCGCCGTGCGGGGGCGGGGACGAGGAGGGAGGGCGCCTGGCGGCGGAGGAGGGGGCGGGCACTGGGCCTCCCGGGCTTCGGGGCCGGACCCGCCATTGCATCGCCCGGTGGCCAGCGGGACGCAGCGGGACGCCTTCCTGCACCACAAATTCATCCCAGCTTCGAATTTGCACCACGTGAATTTAACCCCAAATTCCGTCGAGATGAAGTAGTGGTCTCGTAATATTAAACAAACTACTAGAAAAATTGAAGGATATTAAAATATTATACAATGAATTTAATATGATCATGTGTGGGTTTCCTGCCGAATCTGAATTTTCGCGTAAGATTTTAACAAAAGTAATTTTTACTTTATAATTTCGTCACATAACTAAGTAATGAAAAGTATAAAATTTAATAGAGAGGTCATTCAAGCTAATTACTGAATGAAAAATGAAAATATTTAATTTTATTAAATATTGACTCGATTCCTGTGAAACCAAGAATAAGTATGCACGAACTATTTTTTTCAAGCAGATACTTCAGAATACACGATTTTCTATCCACCAACTGTCTTCATTGTTGCGATTTTTCAATTTTTTGCATATTCTTTATTTATTTCATACTTGACATTCTCAACATTTCACAAACATGGGGCAAAATGTTTCTGGCTACCTTGTTCTTAGGAAGTGAGTGAGTATTTCTCATAATTAAAAATAATGTTGCGGGATATTGCAATAAACGCCGCTCTTGGAACTCGATGGGCTTAAGTTGTACCAAGAAAATCTCCGCAAAGTTAGTTCTGAGGAGATGTTATTTTAGGAACGGAAATATCTGTTTCTAGGAAATTTAAAACAATGTTTAACTGCAAAACGTTCTTTCAATGCGAAATTATTATTAGTTTCTGTAAGAAATTCATCCCTGTAATAAAGTGCTACTGAGAATCTGCGCAGACCGTGCAATTCGAGGAAGTGCTTTTAATAACGTAGGTAACTCATTTTCAAGATGTATTTTCTTAATTACAACTTTAATGGTATTGATATTTTACAACTAAAGTCTATTAATTTTATTTACGTATTGATTCAAAAAGTTTGCTCAACAAATGAAAATGGTAGATCTTTCAAGAAAAGGGTTGGAAGTTCACAAATTGAAAATTTATAAGCCCACACAGAATAGTCAAAATTCCGAATTTCAGTACTTGATTAACCCAGGGTGATCACCAGGTAAAGATGAAAAAATCGAAGGGAAACAAGCAACAAGAAATGAAAATTTGTGGGAAGTTATTACAAATATGATTGTAATTAAGGTACCGTTAATCGGGTTACTTTTTTTTTATTGATTTTGAGATATTTATACACTGGCAGGTCAGTTTTTATTTTAAGGTGAAATTACTTATTGCAAAATGTGGGTCACCTTCTGAGGCTACCCGTTTTATTTCGCCCTGCAATACAACAGATAAATTAGTGTGTCAAAGTTTACATACACTATTTTCAAACACTGTAAATTTTTTTCTTTCTCATATAGGAACACTTTTCCATGAATATAACATCACTGGGTTGCGCTTTGAAAAAGTCCGAAATTCGCATTTTGGGAAGACAAACAATTATGCACCATTCGTTTTAAATATTTGGACAGCTTAATGTAGATCATTGGTCTTGAACAGCCCTCGATTCCCTGGTAGATCCGGATAGCGTAAACGACTTCGAGATTAGTGTACTGTATTTTACTCGGGTGAGCTGGCTGTCTCCAATGCATTTTCGTTGGCTCCATTGCACTCATCATCAATCCGTAGGATTTGATGTCAATTTCCTTACCAAAAAACGTCTGTGCTCTCGAATTGTCCATCTTGAAAGCATCTGTATCCTGAGTATTCGAGTTATTGCTGGTATGTGGAACACTCAATGGAGATGGAACAATAAGTGCCTCTGACCCGTTAGAATGTTCGTCAAACGACAAGTGTATGTTATCGTCGGAATTGCGAAGAGAATGGCCTCTGACTTCTCTCTCTTCGTCTGTCATCTCTTCATTGGGAGACTTCTAACCCTTGCGTTCAAAGCCTTGCTGCACGATTGTGTCTTCCACATGTTATGTTCACATACGACATTCACTTACATGATGTTACACAAAACTCAATCTTCACTTCATTAAAGCCAACACATTAAGAATTAAAAACTATTGCCTGTGCTAGCTGGTTGTAGGAGTTTCAGCAGATATATTTTACGAAGTTGAAATGTAGGAGTTTCAGCAGATATTTTTTTCGAAGTTCACATGAAGAGTGCAGGAGGTTTTAAAATGATTCCCTATACCGTACTCAGTGGGTGGATAACAGCTTCATGTTACAAGCCCATCGCAAGACGTAGCGCTGTTAGTTTAATTTCCCGGCATTATGGATGCAACGCGATTTAGAAATTCGAAAATCACCATGTGTTGCAAAGTAATCCCAGTGGTCACAAAATAACCCCATTTTACGGAAGAGGCAAAGGCAAAAAAACAAACAAACAAGAAGACGAGGACGGCAGAAAGTGGATTTCGAAACGAAGGCAGCGAGAATCCAGGACAATAAATGGTAATCAGAACTGTGGTTCATCAACTCTGTTTTTATCCATACTCTAATAACTTAACCTTAGAAAGGAGAAATGAATGCTACACCGGTAGATAAATACGTGGGGTAATACGTTACCCCAAAGTACAGAATCAAATGACAGAATATAAGATTACTAAATATTTAAAGTAAGCAGCAATTTTGTTTCATTTGTAATGGGTTGATGTTGCATGAAAAGCATATGTCTAATCCGTGTTCATGGAAATAGGTTTGTTGCATTTGAAGCATGCATTTTTCCACGTACTTTTGTTCTCTGACTTTGGTCACACATTTCATTTAAATTATTCAATTATTTGTGCTTTGCTCGTACGCTAGTTTATACTTTTATCAAATACATGTAAAGAGCATCAAGGCAGTTTTCATGGTTGAGGGCAAAATGAAATTTGGAGAGGGGTACGTACTTGCATACCTACATAGGGGTATAGGGGTACTTAGTTACCCCAACTTACCTCTAATTAACCGGGAGCGGTAGCCCAGTGCATCAACTGATGTCAGAGCAGCGCATCTGACCGGGAGGTCCTAGGTCCTGGGTTCGAGTCCTGACGGCGGTAGGATTTTCGACACTAGCTTTTCAGCTACGTCGAATTCAGTCGCTCTCTAGAGAAGAATTCTAGCGGCCGGCTGCTCTGATCGGTAGTTTTCCGTGGTTTCTCCGATCAACACCAGGCGCATGCCGAAGCACTACCCTATCAAACGGGACACGGACTGCGCGCGATCTGTCCTTCCTCTTCCTTGTCCTATCCTCTCCCCTTACACACACACACACACACACACACACACACAAACATGCACTACACTACCACATATTCCGGGAGACTGGTCGGGAGCTTAGAGCGTGTCCCGACTGGGGCGGTGTCCCTCTGGTGGGAGAGTCATGGTTAGGGGGAAACCCCACTAGTTGACGGTAGGTCGGCGCCAGATCTTGCCATCCAGCGGAGGAAGATCACATTCTTCCGAGAAAAAAAGACGCACAACGCTTACGGGACTAATGACCTAATAAGTTGACGCGCCCGGAAACGCTGAAAAAATCAATCAATCTAATTGCGTCAAATACTCGTGCAATGAATTTTTGAGTATCAGAAAACACGTTCTCCTAGGAATGAAATATCCATTAGACTCTTCATAAATTTTTCTATCAGTTAGCTATTATCAGTTTCGTAAAATTGGATTATGTAAAGTAAAAACAGTAATGGAAAGAAATGTGGAAAACTATTTTTCTATTGGATGAATCTGTGGCCATATAAACCAACTTAAATTTCTGATAGGAGGAAAAGGATCTAAAACACGGCAGTTGTATACGACGAAAGGAAGAAATCAATAAAACAAAATATTTTTGGATAAATGAAAAATATTTTGTTTCGGCGCAACGCCTTTCCTGAAAACGTTTCAAATTCTCATTAATGGAAACTTTTAAAATATTTAGCATACTCAGGTAATGAAACTCCTACCCGAGAACAGACAACTGCAGACTATTTCAGTTGCATTAGGCCGTGCACAAACGCACCTCTCTCAGAGTTTTTATAACCGTCGGCAAGGCACGCGGCGTCCTCCATGCAAATGAACTCCTTCTGATGTAGACGACGCAATCTAAATCCACGCTCTGCTGCTTTCATTTCCCCAGAGACACACAAGGGCGGTATCTGACAAGAGGAAATGAAAGGTGATTGCGTGCCTCTGAGAATATAAACGAAATATTACACGAAATATTACTCGATTCAAAATTCCCGGCAATAGTGAAAATTTCATGAGTTGTATCATTCGTTGCATTATTGAAAATGTTGAGAAGATTAAGAATCAAAGGGAAAAGAGAATTTTGAACTATAATTTCATTACAAAACTTAACTCAATTGCAATTAAAGACATGCAGTCTCACCTACGGAAATTCATATTTAATGCCTGTAAATTCGTAAAACTAAATCAATCCTTGATGCGAAATGTTTATCTTTGAAAACAAACGGAATTTTAGGGACTGATTTAGTTTTGATTAGGAACTGCATCGTTTTGAATATATTTTTCAATGTAACCTTTTTAAAACTTTTCCTGAATAACGGAATTATAAAGCAGTGAATGGTTAAATAGCAGAATGCTGGGTACGGCACGGCGACCACGTGGACAACACTCAGTCGGCGGGACGAGTGGCTACCACGGCTCGGCGGCGTCAAGGACATTAGGAGAGGCGGCTATATTCCCACGACAGGATTGCGGGATCCCCAGATAAGTAAGTATCCCCAGATAAGTTCGTAATATTCGTGAAAGTCGGGTTGAATTATTGCTATCATACACTTCAGAGTGTATAATGTGGGGAGAGGACATAACGATGAGCAATCACAAATATTCAAAGAGGGAGGGATAGATTGTAACAGGTTAATGTTTGGTAATAATAACACTGAATGTAAAACTGAAGGATGTAGTATATTGGTATTTCATTATTGTATAAGAGTGTGGGAGCTCTCGGATGGTTAGGTATATTCCAAACAGTATTGATCAGTAATTATGTTAATCACGTTAATAGCATGCGATTATGTAATGAAGATTTGTCTAATTGTTAAACATTCTCGATTTCTTTTTGTGAATAAATGAACAATTGTAATGTGTAACTTGGTGCATTGTGGATTGAATGAGGAAAGTAAGAAGCCTAAAGCCAACATCCTCCTATTAAAGGCACCCCCCGCTAGAACGATCCCTTGTCCTTAATCATTTCGATAACAGCATATCTTGCATTCAAAATTCTAATATGTGGTAAGTACTTGCTTGGTCAACTTGAATCCTTAATTCCCTTGAGGTAAGTACGGTCACAAATTCTCTCTCTCTCTCTCTCTCTCTCTCTCTCTCTCTATATATATATATATATATATATATATATATATATATATATATATATATATATATATATATTGTGACGTCACGGGATTAGACAACCCCATAACGCCACCATCAGCTATGTAAAGAAGCCCACGAACAGAGAGGACTAGGTTACGCGGCGGAGCGATGGCCGGTAAATGCGCCATCTGCCTACAGCTTTTCGAACTACGACGCCCGAACTAGTGGGTAATGTTTTTTCCGAGAGGTCACGAATGGAGGAGAATATGCACCCCTCCAAAATTTCCCCAGGCGCGAGTACCATAAGTATCGCGGCGCGTCGGAGGAGCTCTCTTTAACGGCAACAGCGACGGCGACCAGAAGAAACTTATTGACTACAACAGTGACGGCGAGTACAAATTGATAGCATAGGAGTTTATTTTAACTTGGTAGTTAAAAGTTAGCTTGGAAAGCGTGTCTTAGAAAATGAAGTAACTAAGAAATAGAGTGCACAATCATTCGTCGCATTCACAATAATTGAGAGAGCAAGCGAAATAACTGTTTGACGTCGGAATAACTTGAAAGTTGTACAATTCGCGCAGAAGGACATTAATTAAATCCAGCATCTCACATTGCACGCTGAGACCACACATGCCTAAAGTGTGGTAGGTCGGCCGAGCATTGGAGCATAACTTCAGCAACATTAATAATTTCGAGGCTGAAAGCGCGAACAAACGTGTACGAGGCGGTGGAAGAAGGACGCCCCCAGGAAGAGCGAAGCGTAGGCGAGAATGACTTGATCTGGAGCGAGGATAGTACGGGTTCGGAACGAGAGAAGGGTGTGGAAATTGGAGGCTTGGCGGTGTTCGAGCGAAGGAAACTGCTATCGTCGCAGCACAGCACGCGAAGACGAAGCGAACTGTTGAGGTAACGGAGCTGGCAACATTTATGCAGCGATCAGCTGGGGAAAGAGGATAGTGGTAAATACACGACAATCAGTGTTAAAAGTGAGTGAAACGTCTAGAATAGGTGGGAGAAGTATTTCGAACAGTGTGAGTGGCAGTTTCCAAGTCATTTACTGCACGTGTCATTAGATTCATTAAAAGAGGCCATACCTTGTACAATTTTACATAAATGATTCAGGATTTTCATATCTTGTACAGTTAATATTATCTGGAAAGATCAATTTGTTGTATTGTGTTTAAAGTAATTGTTTTTGTGACATGTAAAAGGGTCTGAATTAAGTAACGTGAATGCCACGTATTTTTTTTATTTACTGTTATAGTGACTGCGAAGCCCTAGGCTAGCACCTGTGAAAGGGTTTCCTTGAAACAAGTATCAAATTCGTTTGAAAAAAAAAAGCCGTGCACGCAAAACTAGTGGCCAAAAAGAATAAATAATTTAGTAGTGGAAAAACTCAGAAAGGAGTGATCAAATCGTAAATTGTAGTTGATGAAAGTGTGTTCAGGCAGTCGAGGTGACGCCTATATGTTTTGGTTTTTGTCTTGTTTAATTTTTTTCAATGACCAGCTACTTAAAGTACAATAACCTGTTATGAAATTGCGTCACTGTAAATTTTTTCATTGAATATATGTTCGTATTATTCGTATTTTATTTGATTCATTGTGTTAAGGGTTCAGACATTTCTCAAACCCGAAAGATCCTGCTTCCTGAGAACTTTAAGCTCGCTTCACGAGCATTCATGCTATCACGACCCACCACGTGTGGTAAAGTAGGTAAATTGATTCAGTGGTGAGGTGTAGTTGACATTTACATAATTGAAATGATTGAAGGCGTTGTCATTGTCAACAATAGTATTTATTTCACAAATAGCAGCTTTCGTTTTGTGGCTCCCAGACAGCAGAAAACTGATGATGATGGCTAAGCCATCGAAAGCTGCTATTTGTGAAATAAATACTATTGTTGACAATGACAACGCTTTCAATCATTTCAAAGTAGGTAAAGTAGGTAGGTGGGGGTGTTACAATATATATATATATATATATATATATATATATATATATATATATATATATAGAGACCGATTCAAATCAGGCGGATTTTTGGGGTTCCGGTAGAGGCGCAAGATAGCGTGGCGGCAGGACCAAGTCGGTTGACAACGAGCGTAAACAAGTCACTCGAACGCAAGTAACACCGAGAAGAACACGTTGTGAATTGTCGGGATATAGTTTATTTGTATTGTTCTTCAAGTATTTCAAGAATATAATTATCTTTTTATATTTCAACGAGTTTATTTCTATTCCGACTACCATTTCTCCCACAATTTGGGGGCTCGTCCGGGATTGAACTGGATTTCGAGAAACGACTAGAACTTTTCACGGTCGCCATTTCGCAACATTGAGAACATTATGACGTGCCAGCCGACGACGATCAATTTGGAATAAATGACGAGGGATTCCAATTGAAGGCCAGTTTTCAAAATTGCGACGACGATAGGCTGGAATAAGACGACGAGTGAAGGTCATTATAACCTCAAAAACGACGTAATTCACCGACGAAAGCTTGACGAGAATTGATGTTGTTTCGAAGATACGTGAGTAGATGCAAATAAGACAAATTGTATGAATATTTTTGCTGTTTCCATACATTTGTTCGCACAATTGAAGGTTTGAACCACGAGGCTGTTTTTATAAAATACCGATTGTAATCGACGTTACCGACTGTTCGACAGGAAGTTCGCAAAATTTTGGAAGATGGCGACATTGGGAGAAATCGAACAAATAGAAAAGAACATAACCTCTGCGCCGGTAAAAGCAATTAAAACGTTGCATAACTTGATTTTTGAAACGATCCCAGAGGATCGAAAAAACAGAAAGAGGCTTAGAGAGTTTTCCGGTTTTACGTTCGAGTCCGGATCTAAAGATGAAGAGATGAAAAAGTCGTTCATTCACGATACATTTTCGGAAGCGGATCTGGGAGCTATATGCAGTATTCTTTGTATCAACAGTGGACGAAAGACGAAATGATCGACGATATATGTGAAATGCTGGGAGATCTGCAACAGTTGGCGTCGAAAATCGAGACCGAGAACAAGCAAGAAGAAAATGAAGAAGACGAATATAAGAAAGGAGTATTAAGCAACCCGAAAAAACAAGATGACAAAAGGGCAGCCCAACTGAAGAAGTTGACGTTCGAGTTTGAGCAGAAGCTGCGTGCTATTAACAACGAGGAAGAAAACGATTCGGATAATAGTGATGATGCGCGCTCTGTCGCTTCTGTACGTACGCAGCCAAAGTTTTCATTGACTTTTCGTGATATTGAAGGTTCACTCAAGACCTTCAACGGTAGTGATGGATATCCAGTAAAAAAATGGATCACTGATTTCGAAGAGACAGCTGTTTTGATGGGCTGGGACAGTCTACAAAAGTTTGTTTTTGCTAAGAAATCACTCGAAGGCCTAGCCAAACTTTTTATCCAGGGCGAGAAAGGAATCACATCGTGGACCGTCCTGAAAAAGCTTTGAAGGAAGAGTTTGATGTTAAGACAAGCACGGCAGAAATTCATCGGTTGTTGAATCGACGAAGGAAGAAAAAGAAGAATCTTTACAGGAATACTTTCTCGTCATGAGGAGATCGCTAGCCGAGGTGATATAGATGACGAATCATTGATACAATATATAATCGACGGAATTGAAGACGATTCAGGAACGAAACTTTAGAGTAGGTGGGTGATAATTCAAGGTCAAGCTGAAACATTACGAGATGGCAGTGATGAAGGTCCAAACTAAGAAGACAAACAAGAATGATCACAAGTGGAACTCGAAGAATACAGACGAGAAAGACAAGAAGAACGACGATGGTAATAAATCGAAGGGCACTTCTCAGGACGCGGACAAGCGATGCTACAATTGCGGTGGTACCGGACATACTTCGAGCAACTGTAAACACAAAGAAAAGGGTAAGAGGTGTTTCAATTGCGACGCTTTTGGTCACATTTCAGCTGATTGCCCAAAGGAAAGGAAACCGCGACAGTCGAAAAGCATGAGTGCCATTGTAAGGAACGCGAATAATTGCAAATTTAAAGAAGTACAATTGGCTAATCGGAAGGTAAAGGCGCTCATCGATTGTGGAAGTCAAGTTAGCTTGCTGCGACAAGACATTTACGATTCACTGAGTGCTCCGAAACTAGTCAAAACGGATATGGTCCTGAGCGGATTTGGGAAGAACTTCGTGTGTCCTCAAGGATACTTTTCAACAACTGTCGTCGTTGATGGTGAGCAGTTTACAACAGACGTATACGTGGTTACAGCAGATACCATGAAACTTGAAATGGTCATTGGAAACGAGCTTCTTGACCAAGCGGAAGTGCTCATAAACAGAAATGGTGTCACCCTACGAAACCAAAATTAGAAGCTCACATCATGTGCATCCAGGCCGTAAATAAAGAAGAATTGGGATATAGGAGATTCGGTCAAAAGCGAAATAAAAAAGGAAGTTCAAGGTTTAATAGCAAACTATGTTCCGGAGAAGACCAAATCTGTTGATGTCAAGATGAAGATCTTAGTGAAGAATGAAGAGCCAGTTCACCGCGGACCGCGACGACTTTCGCCTCGAGAAAAAGAAGTGGTGGACAATCAAGTGCTAATTTGGATTCATGACAAAATAATAGAACCGAGTTCATCAGAGTATGCCAGTGCAGTAATCGTGGTGAAAAAGAAGAACGGATCATCAAGAGTTTGCATTGATTACCGCAGGCTGAATAAGATCGTGGTGAAGGACCGCTATCCTTTACCCTTATCGACGACCTTTGCTTGATAAATTGCAGGACGCCCGAGTTTTCAGTACGTTGGACCTCAGAAACGGATTTTTTCACGTGGACGTCGAAGACAGCAGCAGAAAATACACGTCATTCGTGACTCATTCAGGACAGTTCCAGTTCTTAAAGGTACCGTTTGGATTTACAAATTCTCCTGCAGTATTCCAACGGTATATAAATAGTGTATTTTGGCAACTAGTGAGGGACGGTGTTTGCTTTGTATATATGGACGACATCATTGTTCCCGCTAAAGATGATGAAGAGGCTCTACGCAAACTTACGTTGGTATTAGACGTCGCCAGGGAATACGGTTTACAATTGAACTTTGAGAAATGTCAATTTCTAAAGAGAAAAGTTGAATACCTGGGATATGTAGTCCAGGAGGGACAAATTCAACCTTCTCCAAGCAAGACATTGGCTGTTCAAAATTTCCGAGAACCAAAGAATATAACCGGAGTGCAGAGTTTTTAGGTCTAACGGGGTATTTTAGAAAGTTTATCCCAGATTACAGTACAATCGTGAAACCAATAAGCGATCTACTCAGAGATGATACAGAATTCCGATTTGGTGCTGAGCAAAGAGAGGCTTTTCAAAACTGAAGGATAGTCTATCATCTGACCCTGTGTTGAAGATTTACAATCAGAAGTACGAAACCGAATTGCATACAGATGCAAGTAAGTATGGCTATGGAGCTGTATTATTACAGAAATTTCCGGACGACGAAAAGCTACATCCAATCTCTTATATGAGTAAGAAAACAACGACGCAAGAAGAAAAGTACAGTAGCTATGAGCTCGAAGTTTTGGCCGTTATAAAGCATTGAGGAAATTTAGAGTCTATTTACTGGGAATAGATTTTAAAATCGTTACTGATTGTGCAGCCTTCCAGAAGACTATGAGCAAAAGGACTTATCACCGAGAGTCGCTAGATGGGCCTTAGCTCTGGAGGAATACTCATACACGATAGAGCATCGACCAGGACACAGGATGAAGCATGTAGATGCTTTGAGTCGCTACATGACTATAAATTTCAACTTTGCTGATAGCTTGACTGCGCGGATCAAAGGGCACAAGCCGAAGACGAAGGGTTGCTCGCTATAATGAGCATCCTGAGGGAGGGCAAGTACGACAACTTTGTGATGAGAAGTGGACTCTTATTCAAATTTGAAGACGGAAAGAGTTACTGGTTGTTCCACGCGCCATGCAACAGGAAATAATAAAACTGCACACGAAAAGGGTCATTACGGAAGCAAGAGGACTGAAGAGGAAGTGAAACAGGAATTCCACATTCCAGGACTAGTTGAGAAAACGCGTCGAGTCATATCCAACTGTGTAACATGTTTGATAGTGAATCGCAAATCTGGAAAGAAAGAAGGACTTTACACCCGCTGTTCAAGGAGAGTCAACCGTTGTATACCTATCATATGGATCACATCGGCCCACTGAAGTCTACCAACAAGGGCTACAACCATATTCTAGTGATCGTCGATTCATTCACGAAATTTGTTTGGCTCCACCCGGTAAAGACAACGAAGACGAGGGACACAATTTCAAAGATGGAACTTCAAAAGACTACGTTCGGTAATCCTCTTCAAGTGATCACTGATAGAGGCACGTCTTTTAGTTCACAAGAGTTCCAGGACTACTGCACGACGGAAAGAATTAAACACATAATGGTAACGACGGGCTTGCCCAGAGCCAATGGGCAAGTTGAGCGTCTCAATTCAACGATTGCTTCTATCATCGCGAAACTTTCCATTGACGACCCGGAGAAATGGTACAAAGTGGTACCAGCTGTTCAACGGGCCATGAATTCTACCTATAACCGGAGCATTGGAAGGACGCCATTCGAACTTATGACTGGCGCAAGGATGCGCAATCCGACTGATATTCGTATCAAGGAGTTATTGGAAGAAGAGCTAATTAACAATGTCGAAGAAGAACGCAACCTTATACGAGAAGAAGCTAAAGCACAGATTTTCAAGGTCCAGGACGAAAATCGCGCTGATTTTAATAAGCGTCGTAAGGAAGCTACAGTATACAAAGTCGGCGATTTAGTGGCTATCAAGCGGATGCAATTCGGGCCGGGTTTAAAACTCAAAGCCAAGAATCTGGGGCCCTACCGAATTACAATGGTCAAACCAAATGATACATACGATGTCAGCAAGGTCGGAGATAACGAGGGGCCACGAACCACCACTACGTGTGCCGAGTATATGCAAGCTTGGCCAGACGGATACTCATCATCCGAGCCGGATGATAGTCAGGACGGCCGAATGTGGGAGACCGATTCAAATCAGGCGGATTTTTTGGGGTTCCCGGTAGAGGCGCAAGATAGCGTGGCGGCAGGACCAAGTCGGTTGACAACGAGCGTAAACAAGTCACTCGAACGCAAGTAACACCGAGAAGAACACGTTGTGAATTGTCGGGATATAGTTTATTTGTATTGTTCTTCAAGTATTTCAAGAATATAATTATCTTTTCCCACATATATATATATATATATATATATATATATATATATATATATACATATATATATATATATATATATATATATATATATATATACATACACACACATCTTTGCAACACTAACTGCATATTTTCCATTCTGGCGGTATACTTTTACATAAAAGTTAATGGTCTGGTTTCTTTAATCAAAATGAACATAAAATATTAACAGTTTTTGCACTGTATTTGGAAAAAGCTTATTATCTTTTGTGTTCAACTTGAATAAATGCATTGTATTTCTTTCTAATTTACATACAACTTTTGTTTATTCGTTCAACGGGAATGAGGAACGAGTAACAATAGATCACGTAGCAACGGTGAGTGATAACAATGCACAATGGAGTAGATAATTTATAGAAATGTGATGTGTAGTAAACATTGCAGTGATTTGTACGTATGTTTGACCCTGTTTTATTATATATGATGTTGTAAGACTTGTCTAGAAACCATATAAATAAATAAATAATAAATAAATAAATAATAAATAACAAATAAATAATAAATAAATAATAAATAAATAATAAATAAATAATAAATAAATAATAAATAAATAATAAATAAATAATAAATAAATAAATAAATAAATAAATAAATAAATAAATAAATAAATAAATAAATAAATAAATAAATAAATAAATAAATAAATAAATAAATAAATAAATAAATAAATAAATAAAATAAATATTTCACACGATCGTGTATATGGCCAGAGACAGCGAGCCGTTATCTTCCTAATTACGGATTTGAACGCGAGCACTAATAATATTCCATGCTATGTATTCCATTCCATGTATTTTTCATCATTCGCAATTAAACTCGGTAATCAGGACAAATCTTGGTTGCTATATAAGGTATGTTATATTTAGACGATTTTAGAAAATGGTCAAAAAAGGAGAAAGCATTGTTTAGATTTGGCATTTCAATGGTATAGTGCAGGCATGTCACGGTTGCGGGCAAGGTAACAAGCTTACTACAGCTCATGGGCACTGCGTGCAGAGAAATTGGCGCGAGATTTAAAAGGGCTGTCCAAATTCCTCCGGAGTGGCGGTACGTCACTGCCTACCTGGCCTACGACAGGCATTAATACATGAGCATAATTCACCAGTCCGATTTCAAATACTTAATTGAGAGTAAAATAAATAAAATAAATTAAAATAATCTTGATTTTGTAATTCTGTTTAATTAAGATGATACAAAAGCATGAACTTTCTATGTTCAGGTAAGAAGGTTTAACAGACAAATATTCTTGTCTATTGAAAGCTCTGTTCGTCCGTAAGCGAGAATTGTTGACTTGTAGAGACTTGTTAATTTTTTTCACATTATTGCTAAATACACTTACTGAATTATTTAATAACACAACTCAAAACTTCGTGTCAAAAGAAATATATCACAAATTCTTGCAACCAATTCCTCTGCTGCCAGGGATACACGTTATTTCCAAACGTAGATAATCACGAATTTAGCAAAATGGTTACTTTACTCAACTTCCATGCTAACTACCAGTTATCAAATCTAATCTACGTTCATTGGACATCTATGTTAATAATATTAATCCCGGATTAATATGTTGGTGTTTTATAAATATCATTAATGTTCTTTTATGAGAAATACAAAAGTATACGACTTGCTGGATGCTGTCAGAACTGTATTCATTCGTATGGGTTCGACGGGGGTTCACGAAAGAGGACAACTGCGTTCAGCCTGAACAAAAGCCGAGCAAAACATTCCAAGGACCAGGTACATCAGTTTATCTTAGATTACTATTGTATTAGAACGCAGTGGTGTGTTTTCACCAAGCAGAGCGACAGGAGAGTAAGGGTCGTATTTATGAAGCTCCGCCAGCAGCGCTCTTAAGGGCCTGCCATCTGGGGGCTTGCTAGGAGCTCAAGGGGCGATGGAATTGCCTGGGAGCCGTTTATAAATCGCAAAAGCGAACACTGGCAGCCTCCTAGGTCTTACAGGTCCCTGGCAGAGGTTTATAAACACGGTCCTTAGTCTGGTTTAAACTTAATAGATTTCAGTCGCTCGGATTGAATATCGGGCTGCTGCGTAGAGCGCAGGCACACGCACATAAATTTGATTTCAACTTTGTATTTCAAAATGCTTTCAAACAATTTTGTAAACCTTGTGTCTGTTACGCACCAGGTAATATGTTTTGTAAGTTTTTAATAATTTTTTATAACTAACGACTCGTTTGATAACTACACTACTTTTTCTACCCATTTGTATATTTTACTTCTTGTTATATGTGGTTAGGCGGAAGATCGGGTCTAATGGCGCGAGCCTCGTCGTATAAATAAAGCCATTGTTACGAACCCACAAAAAGTGGATTCTGACTACACAACATGTTAGATAAAGAAATTTACTACACACGGAAACAACATACCTATTTTACCGTTACGAAGGACCGACAATACGAGTTTTTCTGTCGAAAAATTGCCAATTTCCGCCGCATCATTACAATAATTTCTCTTTATTACGTAAAAGTAATAAATAAGGCGAGGAAGTAAAAAGACTGGCCATTGTTAATGGATAATTCACCTCTCTATCGTTCTTTAAAACACATTCTATACGACATTCTTAATATATGAATGTGAATGTGAAAAGTGATTTCGACTTGAAAGTGTTGTGGAATTAAATTCTAAGGAACAATCCACTTTTTCAAATCGTTAATGAGAATTCAGCAGGGCTGAATTGTCGTCTTGGCCATAGATTTCAAGCCAAAATTACGCTAATCATCAAAGTTGTTAAAACATACGTAAATTATCACCCACGCTTGTCATTTAGAATTTTAACAGTATAAACGTACTTTGAAAAAATTCCCTTCGCTCTTCACTCATATACGGTAATTATCAATAACTCGATTAAAGCGGACGACTCAGCTACTCAATGAAAATGAACGCTTCATTCCATCGTGCACACACTTTTGCTCCCGGAAGCAGATACCATTACGGAGTGCTCTCCCCACTGCGCGGGACATTTTCCCGCTGTGAATTCGTTTACCGCTGCCTACGCGACAACGCCCGCCACTGCTTGCTTCTCTCTCCCGTCAGGACTTCCTCTGTTCTGCCTAAATGCAGCCATCCGACGACATCCAACTTTTATTACATAGTATATTTTCCAACATGGTTAACTGTAAACGTTTCAGTGTGAGAGGATCTTTTTTGTTCTTAACATGTTGAAATAATGTATTTAAAGTATTATTAGATAAAATATGATAATGAATTTCGGATAAATATAAAATACTACTAAATTGAAATAAAGAAATGTGTTCTCCTACATTTCCTATAAATAAATTAATTATATCATCTGTGTGACAAACACAGGATGTAGGACTGGTCGCCGAAAGTGGGCTGCCCTTAGCGGGATGATAAAATATTTTTCCGAGGAGTATGCTCGCTTTAAACGCTATGAACAAATATCTTTTAACTATGAACTGATAATACCTGCTAGCTCATAATTTCCTCCGTTCCCACGAGTGTACCATGAAGTTTAGGAATTGCAAATTCGCAAATTTTACTAATGCAAGTGACGCCGAACTCTATTTGTTGTAATTTATATCCAAACTGATACTCTATCTTATAATATTGTGTCCATGCAACAAAAAAAGCATGAAATAAAAGTGTAAAAATCAGTTTTAGAAAAGGCATTTTTGAACTTAAAATAAAATAAATAAATTGAAGAAATTAATTAAAGAGTAGGCAATAAAAAATATTAAAAAGTTAAAAATAAAATTTTTCATACACAAAACTAGTAGACAATAGTCCACAAAATTCATCAATATAATAATTACAATAATAACTGCACACATAAAGTATGTTAACAAAATTCATTACCAACGTTTCATTTCCTTTGATGCGGAGCACTTGGGAGGGAATTTGGGGATCCTTTTAATAATTACATAAAATTTCTACACTAACTAATTGGCTTTGAATATTTTCATCTTAATATTACCATTAAATAGCAAATAAATTGCACGTTATTTTAAAAGATTCTACATGCGTTTCTTTAAAAGTTGCCATACGTAATTAATATTTCACAAAGTTTTAAACTTCTTTTTTTACATTACATTTACTTACTCGTAACTCTACAGAAAATTGTGGTTTACCGAAATAAACATATTTCCCTCAATTGAAACAATTTCCAATCTCTTTGTCTGAGCACGATGAATCAAATCAAGACGATAACTTTTTGCCTGTACATTTCTTAGACCCTCTGGTGAATCTTCCAACCTGCGCAATTTGCCTAAAACCGTTTCTCGTATTACCTTCGCGGTAGCGGAACCGTGAAGATTTTCCACAGGCGAGACCGGCCTTCAATTCTCCCAATAGGTATTCAAACCAGAGGCGGAATACTGAACATCGTTCTTGGTAATTTGATTTGGGCGAGAGGAGGAACTTCAAACGAAGTGCGCGCGTTTTCAAACACTCGGGGCTATCGAGCCCGTTAGATAAAACGGGCGCGCAGGGTGGGTGGGCACCTGGGGAGGGTGGGCGTTCACCGAAGCCGCTTGACCTTTCCGATGCGCCCACTGCGCGCAAATCAAAAGTGGGGTGGGGGCGTGGCAGGGCGCGGGGCGGGAGGCGGGAGAACGCCGCGGGACAGGCCTTATTGTTTCCGGGCAACGGCCCTCGTTACGGGCGAGGGAGCTCCGCATGCCCGGCGGGCCGATGTTGCGCGCTCCTACCCGGCACTGTGGGGCTATCGCCTGGGCGCAAAGAACCTATACATATTAAGGAACATCCGAACTTCCTTCAGAATAAAATTCAATGTATACTGAAACGAGTTGTTTCCAGACAATTAAGCACACTATTATAAGAAAAACAATTCATTACGTAAAATAATTCTCATCGCTTCAGAATCTGATTTGCCACATCTTCAGGTATGACGATGTAAAATGCATGAAAAACAGAAAGTAACGATGTTTGAGAGCTAACGTCTTAACAGCACGACGGATTTTAATGAGTCATAAGTAGATAATGACTCAACCGAAGTGTTTATTATATCATACTTATACATTAAATTTTTATTTAATTATATTTATGCAATAAATATTATCACGGGGAACATAAAAAAAGAGAAATGTAGAAAAATTATATTAGGGTATATTGATATGAAAATTCAATAAAGAGAATTAATTTAAGAGAAATTTTGGAAAAGTTATGAAAAAGTATGGATTTACATGAATGAAAGAAGTGTATTAGGAAACAAGAAGTAGGATAAAACTTGGAATAAAATTGTAGAAAGCATACTGAAGAAATAAGAGCGTTTGACAAGACTTCATGTAAGCCCTATATTATTTAATATATTTTTGTTGAGGTTGGAAGAGTTTATGGAAAGAAGACCAGAAAGAGGGATGGTCACAGGTAGGAGGAATTTCACAATGTATGCTACTAATGCTCAAGGCTAGAGATGTGAAATAGATGCAATTTTTTTAGGAAACATTTTTTAGTCCAGGGAAAATTATTTAAACGTAATTGAGAGTAACGTTTTAGTACGTAGAAAGAGTGGATGGAGTAGGTCTAGATGAAAACAGTATTGGAAAGTAAGTCAGATAGAAAACGCGAAGAAGAATAATTATAAATCATATTTTCAAAGACGATACATACGTACAAGACAAGCAAATTAGGGTAAGTATTAAGATAGGGAAACTAGATATAACAGAGGTATGGAGGAGTATCAATGTTTTATTCATTGATTGATGTTTGTGGGCATGTCAAGTGTTCTGGCCATGAATAACATTAGTGTCATTTTTTATCCCGGGTGATTGCGGTGTTTCTCCTCCTTGTCCTCTGGATAGTAAGATCCGGTGCCGACCTACACGTCGGCTTGCGAAGATTCACTCACGCGGCACCGCTCCAACCGGAAAATAGCTCTAAGGTCCCAACTGGTTTCCCAATATGGGAGAGGATATGTTATGGGAAGGGATTGGACAGAGAAGAGAAGCGAAAATCGCACGCGGTCCATGGCCCGTTTGACAGGGTATTTCTAAGGCATTCGTGTGGTGTTAATTGAAGAACAATACAACAGTAATCGGCACAGAGCACAAATTCTTTTCATTACAGGGCCTCTGACCCGAAGGTGTTGGATGCGAGTCCAAACGGTGGCAAGATTTCTGACACTGGTTATATAACTAGTAAGTCAAATCTGCCCGCTGTCTGGAGGAGAATTCTAACAGTCGGCTGTTCTGATTGGTAGTTTTCCGCGGTTCCTCTGATCATCACCAGGTGAATGTGGGAGCAGTACCCTAAGAAAGGGACCAATGACCGTGCGTGATCTTTCCTTCTTCTTCCTTGTCCTACCCTCACCACTTACTTTTACACACACACACACACAAACGCACTTCACTACCACACACGTTGCGAAACTTTTCGGAAGCTTAGGAGCTTAGGATCCCGGCTAGGGTGATGCCCCGCTGTTCTCTGGATGGTAAGGAAAACCTTGGTTAGGAGAACCCTGCAAGTCGACGTGTAGGTCGGTGTCGGATATACTCAAACGAGAGAAGTTCACCGACAGCTCTTCCAATAAAAAACGCACTGCACTTACATAACTAATTATTTTAGCCGTTGACGTGCCAAAAACCACGAAATAACACTGGTCTACAAAAATAAACTTTTTTCTTTCACAAGAACGATTGATTTACTCATGTTTCAGGGCGCGTCAACTGCTTTGGTCATTAGTCCCGTGAGTGGAGTGCATGATTTTTTCGGGAGATGGCGGTGATCTTCCCCCGCTAGATGGCGAGATCCGGCGCCGACCTACCGTCGACTAGTGGGGTTTCCCCCAACCAGGACTGTCCCACCAGTGGGGCACTGCCCCAGCCGGGACAAGCCCTAAGCTACCGTCCGGTCTCCCGGAATATGTGGTAGTGTAGTGCATGTTAGTGTAAGTGTATGTGTAAGGGGAGAGGATAGGACAAGGAATGGGAAGGACAGATCGCGTGCGGTCCGTGGCCCGTTTGTTAGGGTCCTGCTCCGGCATTCGCCTAGTGTTGATCGGAGAAACCACGGAAAACAACTGATCAGATCAGCCGGCCGCTAGATTTCTCCTCCAGACAGCGAGTGAATTCGACCTAGCTGAAAAGCTAGTGTCGAAAATCCTGCCGCCGTCAGGACTCGAACCTAGGACCTCCCGGTCAGAGACGCTGCAGTGATATCAGTTGATGCACTGAGATACCGCTCCCGGTTTCACAAGAATGGAAATAACAGATTCTATAAGTATTTTTCATGATGAATTCAAATATCGATTACAGTTTTTTCCATCAGGCAAGAGTTGTGTGTAATATTTATTGAAATATTTTTAATTTGTAATAAAATCAGTAATTAGCTATTTGACTCTAAATTACTTACTACTCATTTTTGCTTATCTAGGAAGTGGTAGATATTGTTTCTCGGGTACATTTTGCATCTGGAACATGTCTCTCACATTGTTTTTCTCAAACTAATTTCTTATTTTTACATGCCTCTTTCAGACTAGCAACATTTACTACAGGTATCGATTGAAGTTCATTGCCATTCTGTCGCAGAACAGACTTCAAACTCTCTTTGGAGGAGTCTATGAACAATCGCCACTAATATGGCTGGTGTTGATGCCCAGGATTTTCCACAACAGAACAAAAACATTAGAAAAAAACCATACCAATTTATTAAGAGAAGCAGTCTTTGAAATTATTATGGCGTATTTAAGAATTACATAATCCTACATCTTTCTTGAGTTTAGATTGATTGTTAGTGATTCCGGTCGCGTCTACTACTATCGTCACGAGTCCCGTAAGTTTAGTGCATGTTTTTTGCACAGGAGGTGGCAGTGATCTTTCCCCGTTGAATGGCCAGATCTGGCTAACGTCGGCTACCGGGACTAACCGGGTATTTCCCAACCAGGTATTTCACACCAGCGGGGCACCGCCCCAGCCAGGATATTTTCTAAGCTCCCGACCGGTCTCCCGGCATGTGTGGTGGTGTAGTGCATATTAGTGTAAGTGTGTGTGTAAGGGGGCGAGGATAGGATAAGGAAGAGGAAGAAAAGTTCGCGCGCGTTCCGTGGCCCGTTTGTTAGGGTACTGCTCCAGCATTCGCCTGGCGTTGATTGGAGAAATAACGGAAAACTTCCGATCAGAGCAGCCGACCGCTAGAATTCTCCTCCAAACAGCGACTCAATTCAACCTAGCTGAAAAACTAGTGTCGAAAATCCTGCCGTCGTCGGGACTCAAACCTAGAATCTCCCGGTCAGAGGCGCTGCAGTTTTTTTGAGTAGATTTCAGTCTTTGTATAACTATAGAGAGGGTTGTCAAAGATAACTATAGAGTGGGTTGTCAGATTTAGATCTAGGATTGAAGGGGAAGTTAATTTTGAGGTACTAGGGAAGATACAATTTGAAAGGTCTGTGAAGGAGTCAGGCAGATTGGGAACATACTACATTAGTCAGAGTGAACAAGAATACGACAAAGGTTACAAGGGAATACAGAATGTTAAAAATATTTTAACGGATGACGGGAAGGATGAAATTATTAAGGGGGCGTATTCCAACTGTGCCTTCAAGATTAGAAATAATAATAATAATAATAATAATAATAATAATAATAATAATAACAACAACAACAACATGCAACTTGCAATGCGTGTATGTGGGACGGGCTGAAGGAGCAAAGTAGAGCGAGGTAGAGCGGTACAGTGGGACGCATATTTCTCATCACCACTATACATATCGGACGGGCCTCCCACCAGCCAACATGCCTGACTCGTCCCCGGTTTGGAACTGCTTTTGTCTTGATGATCAAATATCTCTTTCCGACAAGACGCAGGTTCACTTAATGCAGTGCTCATGTAACCCTCATCAACAAGCTGGCAAAATTACCAATATAACTGCTGTATGCCTATATGTATAATATACATGTACAAGTCGTCTAGAAATTTTAGCAGAGCTAATTTTAGTTTTGTTACTAATTATCTTCCCTTAACCATCTGCTGACTGTTTCATTGTGTTTCACGTTTAGCTGAGAAGCTCATTTGGACGCAGATTTTTGTTTCACGGATAGTAACAGTTTTCAGAATGGCATTGGTCGTCACTGACTGAGATGACTTTATAAAATAGGGGTTGATGGACGTTCGATTTATGCAGATCGCGTGTTCTAGGTTACCGTGGTTTCGCGGACGTCGGTGACAGTTCCGAATATAAAATACTGAACTGTACAATTGCTGCTAATGGAGATAGCAGTTCTCTACGTCACTGGGCCCCACATCTCATGACTCTACGGCACCAAGCAACACCAGAAACAGGGAGCCAGATGCGAGGGAAACGGTATAAGGCAGTGAATCGTTTCTTGGTGACTACGTTCTTCACGGTTTACCAATAGCCATGACCGGCCAGGATATCAACTGATGTCACTGCAATACCTCTGATTGGGAGTTCCTAGGTTTCGGGTCCCGTCGGTGGCAGGGTTTTCAACATGAACTAGATAGCTTGGTCCAATTTAGCCACGGTCTAAATGAGAATTCTAGCGGTCGACTGCTTTGATCGGTATTTTTACGTGCTTTTTATGATCATTTACAAGCGAGTGCCGGAGCAGTATCCGAACAAATGATCCATGGACCGCGCGCGATCATTCCTATCATCACCCCTTACTTACACACGCTTACACTTACATGTACTACACCCCCACACTAAGTTCCCGGCTGGAACGCTACCCCACTAGGAGATTTTGGAGGGGGAAATCCCGTAAGCCGTCGCGTATTTCGACGCCGAATCTCGTCATCCAGAGGGGGCAAGAAGAACGCCACCTCCCGTGATTAAATATGCACTATACTTACTAGCATAATGACCATAGCATACATTCTTACTATTTCAGAGTATTGGTAATCTGTTCTGTTTCGGAGAAAATTTTAACAGACATTTATGAATGCGCGCTATGCAGCTTTTCCCTAGTCATTCAGCTATTCTTCGAAACGCAGATTCTTCATTCACTTCCCCAAACCAAATTCCTTATATTTTGGCTCGACTTACGGAAGGATATCCACTTTACAATATTTAAGGTCTTTTTCGTATTTACTAGCGGCCATCAACCATATTTTCCAGTATCCATCATATTTCAAACAAATCCATAATTCTTTCTGGACCGTTCTCACGTCATTCAGTAATTACTTTGTTGGAGTCGCCAGTTTTCCAGTTATTCGTTAGGACAACTCCTTTAGGAAAACAATTCAGTTACATCCCAGTAAATATTTTGTGGAAGGGAAACGTACCTATTTACCGACTATATTTCAGAGTGTACCGAGCCAACGTGGGAGCTGCAATTTCATTTGGAGTATTTGCTTACCTAACAAGAATTCTAATAACGGCCTTCATAATAAATGTTTCTCACAATTATTGCAATTTTTCTGCCGGAAGACGGTAGCGGATTAAGATAGGCAATACTGCCCCAGAGATAAAAATATCTTATGTTGAAAATCGTAATTGAAGTGTACAAAAATAAGTTTTTAGCCAGATTTAACTCAATTTACCACGAGTACTTTGTGCAAATGAAAAAACGTGTTTTTAGCTTCTTATATAAACTTAATTTTTTAACCAAAGTATGCCGACAATTAATACTTGGAAGTTTCTAAAAATGATACAGATGTTACGAGAATTTTCTCAGGCGCATACGTTCGATTTTCACCTATCAATGAACAAAAAAAGAAGGGAAAATAGAAAAAAAGTCCTTTTATAAGTTTTTCTGTTTTCTGTTTATTGGAAAATATAAATAAGGAAAAATAAAAGTATAAGAATAATATTATATCCCCTTGTAATTTGAATATTGAACGAATTCAGATTTTAAATAAAAATAATGAGTTTATTAACAAAATAGAACAATGTTATAAATAATGTTAAATATTTTTCGCAATGTTAAAATAAACATTAAGTAGCCACTACATGATGCACTCATCCACGTTTTTTATATAAGCAGCATATTTTAGAAAGAAGCTATTTGGTTCCACTTCACAATGTGCAGATTTACCGTGTATTTGTAAGACCGTGTACCGCAATATTTGATACACGCTTCATCTGGTTCAACATCACTAGATGCCAAACTCTGCCACTCACATCTACGACAGAATGTCACACACGTCATATTCATACTCGTCAGACGCATTGAAGGACTTAGATTGTCATCTACTTCTCTATAGCAAGATTCAGAAAGCTGTAAAAAGTAGAAATGCCTGTCGAAACAGAATCTCAATCGGTATCAGAACCATCATTTCAATAAAGTTACGATGATTCATTTTGCATGGTACCGGCTAAAGAGAAATGGAAATATAATTAATTGCAATGCCTTTTCAGAGAACCGTTGCTACATAAAAATATTGTTTCTTGTGCTGTTCAAACACTGAACTAATTAATGTTGCTTCTGAAGCTCGTATTCTTGTTTGTAGCTACGCGAGTTTTTATGCCGAGGGGAAATTGAAGTTGCGGTACTACACAGTTAATTTGAGAACTGTTGTTTATCGAACATTTGCAGAATTTCATAGCATTTTTACACGTGCCAAGTAGACAAAGAAGAGTTCACGTTATTATTAAATAATGAAAGCAATATAAGTATTCTGGTAAAGTGTACAAGTATAAACACTCATTTTTAGTTAAAATCTTAATTCGTTCAATATTCAAATTACAATTTGATAATATTTTTTACATTTTTTTTTTTTTTTAAAAAAAAAAAAAATATTATAAAATAAATGAGAAACTATTTCATTAATCTTTTGTTTTTATCGAGCTGTCGGGTGCAAATTATAAGATAAAAGGTTGACATTTTGGGAAACTAGAGAATTTACAGGTCTACAATTTGTATTTAGCCCTTTTTATTATATGTGTCAGAACATGAGATATTCTTAAAAACGAAGGAATAAAGAAATTTGTTTATTTTCTCCTTTTTTGTTGATTTAAGTGTCAAAATCAGACAAACGTTTGAAAATATTCTCGAAACATCTTGACTACCTATAGAAAGATTACCTATAGAATAAACTTATCACAAGGATAATAAAAATCAATATTCATAGGTGTAATGTGGTTAAAAAATTAAACTTCTATAAGAAGCTAAAAAACCGTATTTTTTATTTTATGGAAGTCCTCGGGGTAAATTGATTTGCATCCGCCAAAAACCTACTTTTTTACACTTCAAATACGATTTTCAATATAAAAAGTTATTCTTGGGGCAGTTTAGCCTATCTTAATACGCTACCCTCATTCTTTTCATATTTAGTTGGGGCTTCATTCTGAGTGAATAATAGTAAGAAACCTCTTCTCGCATCTCCTGTCCGTACAATTCTATTATTGAGTAGAGGCAATATTACATATATCGCCTTTCCCGCCTTGCTTTTCGGAAACATTCACTAATTTTTTCCTTTCCTCACTTATTCCTCGGCGGTTGTATCTACCTCCGAAGTGAATCGTTTATTTCTACTGCCATTTTTTCTTTTTTTTTAAAGATGTTGCTTCAACAATGGACCAAAAGAAGAACCCATTGGAATATTTTTAGATCTTTTGAAAGCTTTTAACGTTATTAACAATAACATATTGCTCTTAAAAGTACCTGCATATGGAATTTGTGGTATTGCCCTAGATTGAGTAACCTCGTACCTTAAACATCGATCTCAAAAGACTAGAAATGCCGTACTGGCACGAAAGGACATTATTTAGTTACCTTTCCAATTCTTTTCTAATTGAACATGGAGTCCCACAAGGTTCGATATTAGGTCATATCCCCTTTCTGTTGTACGTAAACCATATGCTCTCGTTTATTAAAAATGGAAAAAATTCCGTTTTCTGAATGTTCTTTGCAAAAACGAAACAATAAATAATACAATTTCAGAAGTTTCAAATTGGTTTTGTAATAAATTAATAGTTAACGAAGGAAAATCAATTTTTTTAATACATTTTTGCATTTCGAATCGGCAATCGCAATGTACATATAACAGAATTAAACACTAAATTAAGTTCATTATGTTACGCATTCTGAATTTTTTAAAATTCTGTCAGCTTTCATGCAGCTCGTTGCGTGTCTTTTGCAAATGTACATTATCGATTCCCCTGAGATATGTCATATTCTGGGAAAGCTCATCCGGTTGAACCCAGACATTTAGATTGCGAAAGAAAATTTCCGAATAATGAAAAAATGCCATCCACGTGTTCCCTGCAAGCATTTATTCCATCGGTCTTGGAATCTTACCATTTCATTGCCTATTTATTTACGAATCTGTAATATTCGTCAAAACTGACTTACTTAACGGTAGAAACATTTTCATGTAATAATGATATTTATAATTACAACACACGTCGTAGAAATCATGTTTATCATGTCAGTATCTACAGCTCTCTACAAGAAATCCACATTCAATGCATGTTCCTTAATTTACAACTCATTGACAGATGACATTAAACCATTAAAATCGGTACACAAATTTAAGTTAAAAGTAGTTTTTTCTGCTGCATAACTGTTTCTATACAATTAGAGACTATACTGATCATTAAAAAGAAAAATAAAGATTATTTTAACAAAACAAAGACATAGTATAATGAATTTAGTTTTCATTTGTATTGTATAATTTTTTAAAAAAGACTTAACAAGCATGTAACATGTAATGTACTTCAGATTCGGGGTCAATGACTCCCATCTCGTTCGGGGTTTAGTCTAGTTTCGCTGATCCATTGAGGAAATGTTGAGATTACCCCTTGATTTGCTTCTGGACGTAAATGTAGCTTCACTATGCGCACGTTTTGTTGAGCTCCTTCTTTACTTATGGTGATAGTAGAACTTATTGTGAGTTTCTATTTTGTTAGCAACGCAGAAAAATTAAATCTGTAGTTCGTTTACCGTTACAAATAAGTTTTCTTTAACTCGGGAACGACAATATCTTTGTTTTTGATATGTTAGTCTCGCGTTTAAAAATTATTATTATTATTATTATTATTATTATTATTTTAATTTTTTCATCTTTCAACTATTAATAGTTACATTGTTGGGAAAGGAGCCTGAAACTCAAGAAAGCGTGAGCAGATGATTTTCTTCCCCATACGTCACATACAGTTTTGTTTACTAATTTTTGACAAAAATATCTAATCTGTAAAATATTTCTTTTATATTATTCTCATGAAAGAGGCATAGATGAACTGAACAAATATTTTATCTTTAATAGATTTTAAGCATATTGATTCTACATATCTTACACGTGCAATTTAAATTTGCTTTAATAGCAAAATACAATAATTTACGTATAAAGATACAGTATATTTAAAAACTGTGACGTGATATGACGATTTTATTGAGATTTTCGTAATCTTCGTGTAAAATTGAATATGTTGCTCACTCTACCTTCCTGGAAGTAAAAATTGGTTCCCTAGTGTAGTTAAAGATTGGACAGGAGCAAATGTTCGGTATCTACATATTTCTGAATTACAAATTCAAAAAAAGAATTTAAACGTTCAGGAGAATACAGGACACAAACGACATCGCTACTTTTGTTCGCACCAATAAATATAAGTTCTTAGTATATCCCTGGTTGTCATTCAAAATCACTGTATTAAAAGTTTTGCATTACTATATCAATTCCAGACCACCATTACCGAAACCTGACAATCTGCTGTTTTTTCTGGAATTCACACTGGCTACCGATAAACTCCCAAATGTCTACCCCTCGTGTATTTCCCATTTTAGCATTCATGTCTCCTTGAACATAGTGTAAGAACGGGACGGCGACGAGACTGGACGGCGACGAGACTGGACGGCGACGAGACTGGACGGCGACGAGACTGGACGGCGACGAGACTGGACGGCGACGAGACTGGACGGCGACGAGACTGGACGGCGACGAGACTGGACGGCGACGAGACTGGACGGCGACGAGACTGGACGGCGACGAGACTGGACGGCGACGAGACTGGACGGCGACGAGACGGGACGGCCACGAGACTGGACGGCGACGAGACTGGACGGCGACGAGACTGGACGGGACGGGACGGGACGGCGACGGGACGGGACGGCGACGGGACGGGACGGCGACGAGGACTGGACGGCGACGAGACTGGACGGCGACGAGACTGGACGGCGACGGGACGGGACGGGACGGGGGGGGACGGGGGCACGGGGGGGGGGGGGGGCGGGGTGGCTCGGCGGGCGGGAGCGAGAACGGGAATAGTCCGGGCGGCGACGCGTTTGGAGAGAGCGACGCGGGGATGGCGGGAGGCGGAACCCCGCCGCGTGCGCGGAGTAGACCGAACGGCGCGACGGCGGCGGCGGAGTAGGCCCCGCTGCAGCGCCGGGGGGCAAAAGGGTAGGGGGCGGGGAACGCGGCAGGGAAGGGTGCCGCTCGAGGAGTCAGGCGCGCGGGTATTGATCCCGGGGGATTCCCGGGCGCTCGACGTCGGGAGCCCCGGCTCTTCGCGTTGGCTCCCACCCACGCACTCGGCGGGACGCGGCCAGCCAACGCCCCCAACCCCGTTTTCGCCCCTCGTCTGCGGCCTCCCACCCCGCCCCGGCCCCGAGCCAACGCCGCGTTCCGCTACACGCAAATCTATTAGTGAAGCGGGGGGGGGGCGGGGGCGGCGGGTGGCGGCCGGCGGGCAGTGGGCGCAAGCGCCCGGGGCGGGACGGCGTAGCCGAGCGCTGCACCCGAATGTTTGGCTGGCTGCAGGGCGCCTGGTCCACGGCGGCCCCCGCCGCGCCAGCCGCAGCAGAGCCCTTCCGCCGCCACGCGGGGCGTCGCCCGGAAATTGCAATCTGCACCCGACGGGAGATATCGTGATGCAATATCAAAACGAGTTAGAGGAAATTTTACTTGGTAATATAATTAGGCCGATATATAGCAAATAACAGACGTGGTTGAAGTTCCTAAATGGAAGTTAGGGCTAACGTTTAGAGCCAACCAAGTCTCTTTTGTCTGCTAACGGCCGTGTGTCGTTCAAAACTTTTCGTAGTACCATGTTCTTACAAAAAAATCATATAAAATGAAAACCCATTCCTTGGGTTAAGTGATCTCTTAAGAGCAGACTGAAATTATATCCATCTGTAATCTAAATAATATCTACGCATTTATGCAGTAAAAAAACTAAAATACGCACTCAAATATGCCCTATGAAGTATATTAATCCATCTTAACATGGTTTCTCATATTTTTACGCACAATTTATTCATTTGACATTTTACTTTTTCTGTACCACTCATGAAACATTGTGCAGAATTAGTTTCCGCAAGAAATGTCTGCCACTGAATATATCTAACAATTACCATTAGAAACAGTTCAAGAAAATTCTAAGAACATTTTAGTTCCCACCATCATATCATGAAAAGGCTAGTTTCTTTCTTTTTCACTTTGATGTTTTAGGGGAACCGCAAAATTAATTTATGTAGTTCTAGTTAGGTTCGTAAATTAATCAATGTTACCAATTTTCGATACGGATTCTACGGCATTTAATACTCGAAACAATCGTGATCATGCACAATTCTCATACGGGAAACTTACTTCTTACAATGATCCACGTATATAGAAACACACATTACAAAATAAAATATTAAATTTATTAAATACACATAGTTAATAAATATGAGTAATGATAAACGTTTTAAAAAAATGCATATTAAGAAATCAGTCAAAATATGAACCGCAAAACCGTGTTTAAATAATTGGAAATCGGCAACATCAGCGAGCATACGTTCTTTCTGCAGGGTAAAAATATGCATTTGCATTGAATTTTTTTCTCTACTCATAAGCCGTACTAAGCTACAACTCAATTCTTTCGATCATTCTTAACAAACAGTGAACTGTTAAGTTCTTAACAGAGGCAGGACGTAAAGAGTGTAATTTTCTTCCTTTGTTTTTCGGGTTAAGTACATATATTATCAGAACAGTATTACGACAATTTAATATGAGCGCGCTTCGCTTAGATTATAGGATGTAAAATTCTTTAATTACGAGCTGGAAGAACTTATAGTTCTCTGAATTTGTTTATTTTAAAACACTGGTGCGTGAATTTAATTATAATATTTCATTAAATACAGAAGATGATAATTAACATTAAACATGTGACGCTTGCTGTAATGTAACTCGCATGTCTGGATTTTTATAAACAGTAGGTTCTGGAAAATTCTCGGAATAAATTAGATTCTAGAAAACGTTTGTCTGTTGTAAGAATGGCGATATTATTAGCGTTATAAACCTGCCTCAGATTCTGCAATAAGTTTTTAAGTAACCTATGGTGCTTACACGTTATGTAGATCTCTGGTACGTATTCTTTCTGGAATCTTTCTAGTTACCCTTTCTCCTTCTAAATTCTTATTGTTAGAAATCAATCCAAAATAATCAAGAAAGAGATTAATTCAAACGTGGCGAAAGATATTAATTCTATTTGGTTTTGTTTTCCCAATACACTAGCTCGGTATTTTTGACAGTTTCTTCCAACTTATAGGAAAGTAATAAGTAGTATTCTAATATAACGATTTTAATGTAAAATAAGAAATTTGCTAAAATTACACAAGTTATAGTCCATGCTGGCCCTAAGAAACGAAAATGAATTTACTTTTTGTATTGACATAAATATTTTGGTTGCCATTTCTATTATAAACTCTGTGAATAGTAAATATGAGTGTAACTATACCGGATGACTCGTGTAACTTAAGCACCTCCTGCAGCTTTTGAAAGTTTGAAGTTATTGCTATGCAATTTACATGGAAGTTTAAGAGGAAATAGGGCTAACTGATACATGTTGTAATTTCTATTTGATCATTTGCTATCATCTGCAGGCCTACCACAAAGAGCGCTTTAAATTATATTATGCTCTTAGAAAAACTGCAGATAACACTAAAGAAAATTAGTAATCACCCTTTTGAATCCATTATTGTTTGCGGAATTTTAACATTGATTTTCTGATCGAGAAGTATTTCAATTTCATTTTTTACATCTGTTTAGATATTAAAATAATTGTACCTAAACGGATCACTATATTCAAAGAACGCAATCGATCAAATAATAATTAACAAAACCACTACTAGGTATAAAACTGCAACAAATGATTTAGGACATAGTGACCACGATGCACAAATTCTTACCATTACAAGAAATGCGAACAATATCGCAACAAATAATACACGTATGAGTATGCTGTAAGTAGGCTAAAGTAAAATTATTTTATTACTTGCTGCAGGATTCATGGGACGCGGTTTACAATATTGTTGTTACAAACGATCAATATAATTATTTTTTAAGTTTCAATTTATCATTTCAACTCGTGCTTTCCTCTTCACAAAAAAAAATTAAACATTTCACGGAAAAGCAATTCACATTATACATACGATAACACAAGGAGTTAGACCATCGTATAAAAACAAACAAATTCTTTTTTTTAAGCATCATAAAGTATTCCAAGATTTTCACATCTACTTAAAAAATATATGAATATGAAAAGTCATAAGGTAGGTTAAAAATCATGAAACATGGTTAAGATATTTTGAATTCAAATAAGAAAAAAAAGGCAGTGTGGAATTACTACTACATCGACTAGAAACCTCTTTTTATTTTCTTGTATACCTACATATATACGGAGTAATATACGTAGTATAGAGAAATTTATGTAATGCTGCGCGAAAAACGGCGAATTTACTGCAGAAAAAAATCATTTCCCGGCTCTGATAAGGAGAATGTGGATAAATCCAGTTGTTAAATTAAGAGAAAAAATCCTCTAACACGTGGTCATCTTTTGCAGAAATACGAGAAATATGTTTTGCATGTTTTATTTTTTCTCGGCGTCCATTGCCTCTATTAGGCTGAAAAAATTGCAGAGACGTGGAAACGTGGTTGAATTTGAAGGTATTTTTGTCAACGAATTTTGACGCCAAATTTATATAGATTTTTTTTGAAAAATAATGTTCAACATGATAATGTTGGAATACTGTCTAAATTTTTTGCTCTAAAATGGGTCTTATAACATTCTATAACATATATGTTTTCAGATTTTTAAACAATATGGGCGGTAGTGAAAAAAATTGAAACCAATTTTTTCAGTTTAAAAATTTGAAATTCGCGCCAAAATGTCTTCTTGCTTCAGAAATGTTTAAACAGTTTATATCAAAATTATTGAAAGGTCTCGCTTAACAGGATGATTCGGAACTTTTTGCTGACAAATGTTTGTTTTATGTGGAAACTATTTATATTATCGAAATAAAATCATGAACCCGCTTTTGTTTTTCTATTAATCTATTGTTTCTAATATAAATCAAATTTCTTAGATCTATGTTTATTAATAATTGACAATTATACAATCATAGACAATTAATCCTTGTTACTTTCTTCAATAACTGGGATCACGCATTTGTTTATAAACAGGCAACATCTGTTTTTTTCAACATTTCTATTTAAAAATACCTGTTTAACAATTTTTGCCTAGTAACCAGGGGGTGCCAAATTTATGTTTAAATGATCGCAGCTACGTGGGAGCAGCACTCCTGGGAGTCACTTCCATTCGCACGTTGAAGCAATATCGTTTCCCTCCCTACTTCCTTGCTGGAAAATAATGGGTGAGCTCCTCCAGTGCACCGATTTTTGCTCGTTCTGCGCAGCACAAGTTTTCACCACGAACCATGTGACCACTACGTTTGAAAAGCGAGACCAGATGTCGGCCGCGATGTTTCGTGGAGAGCAAGAAGTGTTGAGAAACATTTTTTAAGTGGCATCAATGGACTATTTTCAACGGTGGTCAACCAAAAATAACACGATGAAATGGTAATTGAAATAAAAGATGTAATATTTTTAAAAAAGTGCGTATCTGTTTGTTTCAATGACCTGTAATTGTGATAGCTTTGGCATTTAAAATTCACATTAATATTATGACGCACACTGGTGCCTGCAGCTCATTGGCTGAAGTCGAATGCGCAAGAGGCCATCCATCGCTTTCCACCATGCATTATCCGACTGAGTTTGATACATAATCGAGGTAACACCTATAAGATTTCTAGTTCATATATCGTATCTAAATCTGTATTTAAACATCGGTTAAAACGTTTTTTCCGATCACATTTAGACACGAATTTCAAATTTTTAAACTAAAAAAATTGCTTTTCGTTTTTTTCTACCGTCCACATTGTTTAAAAATCTGGAAAAAATATATTTTATAAAAGACCCATTTTAGGGGAAACATTGAGACAGTACTCCAACGTTATCACGTCGAAACTTAATTTCAAAATAATTTATTTCTATATGAATTTGGCATGAAAATTTGTTGACAAAAAATACCTTAAAATTCAACTATGTTTCCCAGTCTCTGCCATTTTTCTCCCCCCCCCCAATTCACGCAATAGACGCTGAAAAAAATAAAACATGCAAATCACGTTTCTCGTTGTGTCTCTGTAACAGATTGCCCTAGGAGGCTAATTTTTTGTGAAACTACGTCATTTTGTATTCTCTTTTATATCAGCATCGTGATTATCGATTTGGTTTGGGGGCACTTTTCACCGCCTTATTCGGCTATACCCTTTGTCGAGGAACCCTGGCGATGGATTCAAAAGTATGAACAGCATATGCCGTTGTACACACCTGAGGGGTTAAGTGTGTTTCGGTCTACTAAAAACCTTGTAGAGAATGCTGTTTTCAAAGATAACGATAAAAATGTGAACGATCCGGCAACATTGGCTAGACCATTTGCGCTATATTTTTTTTGAGAATTGCGGATGATATGGGTTTTCAGACACAAAATTCAACATTAGACATTTCCTCAAATATTTTAGACACGACATTCGTTTCCAACACTTCTTCATATGAAATACCCAAAATAATCGGTAAACTAAAAAAATAAAAGTGCGGTCGGTTTACATGAATTTCCGGATTGTTTGTTAAAAACTTGTGTTGTGCACCTGTCGTTTTATATCCGTTAACTCACATGTATAACCATTTATTGCATAGTGTAACTCAGCTGTAACATGTTTTTCATACCATAAAGACATTCCAGAGATTTTATTATGAACTATTTTATATTACACGTGATGTCCATCATGCGTTTATGTCACTCCAAGCACTGTTAGGCCGGTAAACGCGATAAAATAACGAGATGAAGTGATAGTAATCTAGTGACGTCGTGAATCGGAACTTCCTGGTAACATACTGTTTCCGTATATCAGAAACTAAACGTTTCTAGAAAAATAATCGAACTAAAATACGAATGATACTTCTTTTATTCTCTTGCTTCATACTGATTTTACCACATAAACAATTTTAAAAAGGGACATTTTTTAAATCGTGAAATATAGCACATTTTGTTGGAGGAGTAACACAATGACATAGTTTCGTTTGTTTTTACAAATAAAAGTATCCAAAGTTTTTTTATGACAATCATTTATTCAGTAATTTTACAACGTTTCGTAACTCGTTTTGTTACATATTCAGGTGCTAAACTTAGTGAGGGAAGGCTATCCCATTGAATTACCTCGTCAGCAGAACATTCAAGGAAACATTACGAAATACCTCACTCTCACACAGTTGATACCTCATAAGAAGTTATGGGGTCCCAGAGGTAAAAAAGGCCAAGAATATACTTTTCCTTGCAGTACGTCACACATAGTTTTTAATTGTTTTAATTTAAATAAATTAAAGTGTAGTAAAAGAATGAGTTCGGGGTTCTGCACTTCTTGGAAATGTGCGCAGATAATTTCTAATACCCTTGCATCACAGAGATAAGTTTCTGCTTGTTTTACTACAAAGAAAAAAATTGCCTACGCTGATGACTTAGCTATTGCCACCCAACATACAACTTTTGAGAAATCTTACGAAATACTTAATGTAGATCTAGGTTTACTCTGGGAATAGTATCGAAAGTGGAGACTGACCGCAAGTACTGTAACCGTCACGTATCTACCTATTTCGTAGTACGCCGAATTACAGAAGTAAATCTGTTATTTACTTGTTTCGTGACGTGTGATTACACCGTCACACAAATCTGGGAATACCTCAAATTATGGATAATTCCCTATCGGTGGTGGGTTCGTCTTTGCTAACTAATATTCATTTAACAAACAAACACAATTTCACAGTTTTAAAGAACAAGTAACATATATTCTTTCCAATATGATCCTTCGTACACTCACGTTCACATATTCTCCTACGTGATTACTTTTCCTTTTGATTACACAATGGTAGCTAACTCCCTACCTAAACTGCAGTTTTCTGTAGAATAATAGTGACTCTGATCTACATTTACACGAAACAAACAGTAAATACATATGTACACTTCTCAAAACAAATTATCTCTTAATGAAACCCACAATTCACAATTTAAATAACCATCCTGTAAAAAAATACATACAAACAATATACCAAAATTCACTAATACCTTTCAATCTTAAATAATACTACACTCAATATTTACACTTAATATTCAGCTTCTGCGTGACCTCGCAGTGCAAAATTCTGTTTTACAAAGTCTCTTGACTGTTCATGAAATAACGTTTTACCAGAAACAATTTAACAGCTTTCATTCATGTTCAAAACCTTTTTTACATAGACAATTCCTCTTAAATGATTTCAAATAACATCAAGTCAATTAAATTTAAAAATTAAGGAAAAATTAAAATAAATTTACTGGTTATAAAGACTAATATTTAGTAAAACTTGTCCGATCAATGTCTGTTACTGAGGGAAGCTCATATTAGAACGTTTTAATTTGTGCAATCATGATTCTATCTTGAAAGTTTTCCAAGCTGCAATTTAGTAAATATTCTTTCTGCTTTTCTGTGACTCACGACCGGCGAATTCTCCAAGCTGGTCCCGCGCTGAGTAGACGGCTGTCGAGCGACGTTCACGCCCCAAGGTCGTCGTTGTCCTGCGACGGTTCGTGCGCTGCCTACCGCGATGGAATAGAGTATTTCCGTACGCCTTCTCCTCGTTGTACAGCCCAGTTAAACCACAGCTTACACGAAGGTGATGGTCGCGTTAGAATGCGAGTCCAAAACTCCAAATTATAACTTTGTTTTAGTGAAAGTTGAGCCAGTTGTTGAATAAACTATGCTTTTCGGAATTATCAAAATTCTCCAATAGAATTTTCGAAATGAAATCCATAAATAAAAATGAAATAAAATAAAAGTAGAATAAGTAACTGCTCAAAACTAAAACTGAAAAAGCTGTAACAAAGAAACAGAAACACGTCCTATGTTACAAAAAATCTCTTCTATATTCCAGCAACGAGAATGTAGCAACGTGGTTTTATAAATTCATTTTAGTCCACTACCACTGTTATTCTTACATTCGTTGCATTACTTGTTTAATATTCCTATCGAATTTTACGTAATCTTGACATATCACAGTGATTAATCCCATGAAAAATACTTAGACAATTACCTTTTAATAAAGCTTCATTTCTGGTATTTTCCACGTGTCCCTCGTCGGTTGTGTGGTGGAATAGTACCCATCTAATCACTTCAGCGTCTCGATCCGGAAAGAAGGACAATCTCGTCCGAGTCAAGCCTCATGCCACATTCGCATTTCTTCAAAAGTTCTGATTGGCTAGGGCGAAAGTACGTTCAGAAATTTGTTTCTAGGTAGCGCCATCTCTTCGCTACTCTAGGAACTATTTGTAGGGCAAGATGTCGGGTATTGTCACTTCAATATTTCTTTTGTCATGAGTGTAGCCGATGACAAGCGGTTACAGTACAAAGAAGAGGAAATTTTCTAGCTTCCATCTATGTAATAGAATGGCTGATCGGAAACTGAAGATTCATTTCAACCACGCGCTCTTGAACTATAATAAGACAACATATTTAGGCATTGCCGTGGACCGCACCTTAATTTATGGAACCAGCTTGAAAACCGCATCTGCTAAAGCTAGCACTAGAAACAATATATTTTTGAAGCTATGCGGGTCAACGTGGGGCACTGCTATTTCAGAACATCGTTCTTCAGTTCTCGGACTTGTGTACAGCACAGGGTAATATGGAGCTGCAGTTTGGTTGAACAGTCACCATGTCCATCTGGTAGATACTCAATTAAATATCACTATGCGCACCATAACTGGATGTATTAAGTCGAGTCCCATTTCCTGGCTTCCCACCTCGAGCCACATCCTCCCCTAACCTAAGAAGAAAGAGAGTCCTACTAGAAGAATTTAGTAAGATCCCCCGCAATACTAACCTTCCTATACAAAACTACATACAAGCATCCTCGCTCAACAGACTGAAATCATGGAAACAGTTCATTCAAACGGTAGCACACTACTTAAATAAGAACAATTTCCAAATCCGATCAGGATGGGAACAATACTGGAACGTTAACACACACGCCAACGTACTAGGCGTGGAAGATACGTCGCTTCCTTCTTAAAATGGGGCAAGATATCCTCGCCAGACTGTGGGTGTGGAGCCATACAGACCGTGCGTCGCTTGGAGTAATGTTAACAAACCTCTAATCGTGGGGATCCGTCGGATTTCCTGTATCTGACACTGACAGCAATTGAATGGTTTGAGAAGTTGGATGTACTCTTTAAAGACTGACCTGAAGAAAGGCTATTTTATTATTGTGATATCCTATATATTTTAGACGGAATTATTTGTACTCCAAGCAGTGTACATGCCATACGATAAATAAATATAATAAATAATTAATGTATATTGTCACAAAAAACATAACTGCTACTCATAAAAACGAATGGTTTATCAATGCGGTATCAGAAAAAAATGAAAAGCGCGTGTGACAGTAAAATCTGTACCATTCAAAGACTAATGGTCTGTCGTGTCATCACATAACGAATATCGAAACGTGTGAAACGTCATTTTTACTATGAATGGAGATGAATTTTTCTTCCGAAATGAACATGAAGCTACAAAAAAAAACGAATTAATATATAGAATTTAGGACGTAATTTTCAGATTAAAAATCGTATTTGTACAGCCCTACTCTGTAGAGAGAAAATATAACAACAGTGTGGTGGCTCTGGCAAGCATGAATGAAGAATACCTGCCGAGGAGGCGCTGTTCGGAATAATCCCGATATTAGTTATTTTAGAGTAAGTTACAGTTCGTTTTGTCAGCTAAAAGTTTGCATATAAACGAATGTGACACAATCACTGAAAATAGAGGTGATGCAACAGCATATTCTTTCTTTGATTATTTCTAACTTAAGCGATTTTCGAAAATTCACGGAGTTGAACAAAAATGCCTGCTCAATTTTTAGGCGTAATTTTTACTTTCTCGAATACGTATATATGGAGTAATATACGTGGTATAGAGAAAGCTATGTAATGTTGCGGAAAACCGATTTCGAGATTTGAACCGAAATACACATTTTTGTGGTCCTCTGATACCGAATATTTTCAAAACGTCCGTACGACAGTCCGTCAGTCCGACAAGTCCGTCAGTCCGACAGTCCGTCAGTCCGTCAGTCCGTCAGTCCGTCAGTCCGACAGTCAGTCCGTCCGACAGTCAGTCCGTGCGACAGTCAGTCCGTCCGACAGTCAGTCCGTCCGACAGTCAGTCCGTCCGACAGTCACGCCGTTAATATGCACATTTCCAGCAATTTGTAAACACTATTGCATTTGTCAGTTAACGTACCGCAAATGACTGCAACTGTAGTTTTTCGAAAATTGAACAACTTTCTGGGAAAAGGAGCTTCAAATTTCGCACTTACAGTAACGGTTAAACGCCATTTTTTTAAAAAACGGCTCCAAAGTTTGCTAGTCATTAAGCTCCGTTACATATTTGTTCCTTTGTGCTAGTCAATAAGCTCCGTTACATATTTGCTCCTTTGTGGTAGTCATTAAGCTACAATCTTCCAATGCGAAAAAGGGAAAGAGCCGTCTAAAAATTGAAACAGAATACTTAATGCCAGACCAGCCCTGAAATATTATTATTTCAAATATCCGATCCCCAGAGAACTATACAACTTATATTGGTTCGTTAACGAGCAGCTGCATAAATCATTCAAATCGGCGCATGGGTTTTGTTACGAATGCTTTCAAAAGGCCCATATCAAAGCATTGCTGCATTATACTTTGTATAAAATAATTATACCAGCACTTTAAAATATTTATTTTGAAGATAAAAATGAAATACGTATATTCCTTATTATAATCTGTACCGCAAATTTCCATTACTCTGCCATTTATTCATATCAAGGCAATTCCATTCACACATTATGGGCTTTTTGTACGGAAAAATTAACTTCTCTTTCAATAGTACATTGCACCGGATCACAAAAAAATTCTCTAAGTAACACCAAAATAGGAAATAAATTAATTCACATAATATTTATAAATTCGAAGTCAAAAATAATACTTTGACTTGGAAGAAATTGTCAAAGCGTAAGCAAAGTTGGTGAGTATGTTCCATATTGTAGCATATGTCAATTATTAATATTTCACGCTCAAGCATTAATAAAGTGCACTATATTTGCGGAGTCATGCCGATTTATAGTACAACTCAGGTCACCGTCTTGTTTCATATGCACTACCTTCATTACTGTACATTGCATTTACGATTTCCTTATCGACATTTATTTATTAAAATCGTAATATTATGTAGCATAATATTATAATGATCTTGTAATGAAACATAATCTTGTAATGAAACATCCAATAGTTTGCGATAATGATAACTGAAGAAGTAATAAGCCCTAAAAATAAAAGTTAATGCGTATATAATTTCGAAATTAAATATATACTTGTTATCCTCTTTCTTCACTAACTTCTTTGAAATAGTTTACCTCCATCTTCTGGAATTCCCATCTTCATGCTTTTGTATTGCTGTGTTGTCATGTGACCGGCAAAAAATATTGAAGGGTGGTAAATATTATGAAGATTATTAGTAAACTCGCAAGATTTTAAAGCACATTTAATCAATAGACTTTTTTTCTTTCTCGTTTATTCTTGAATTTGCATTTATGAATTCTCATAGATAATTCTCTGTGATTCTTTATTACAAGCATTCTTTTGTTTCTTGCTATTATAAAATGTACACTACAGTCAAGTTCTTACAAACTTACTTGACACTATGTGGGACAGATTTGGTGTATTTTTACTTTTGTTGGTTGTTGCAGGTTAAGTTTAAAGCATATTATCACGTACGTTTGATTTTTTCATTAAAAAAAAAACAAACTTAAAACTGAAAGATAGTTTTCGGAGACCAGAAGAGTGAAACAATGAATTCGAATTCATCCCAAGAAAGACCTATCCCGAAAGTATAAAACATTTTAACGCGATGCAAATTTTGTGCGATTTATTATTGATATATTTACAAAACAGTACTGCTCAATTATAACTTTAAACTTATTACTACTTCTCTATGCATCTCACTTTTACCTGGAAAGACAATAGTTTTATAATCAACTTGGTGAGAATCTGGACTTTTCATTTCAGCCAAACCTAAACTACTCATTGAATAATTCTGGACACGTGTACTCTTATGGTTATTAGTACCGTTAGAGCTGTAAATGTTTTTATTCCTGGAGGTGGGGTGTAACTCCCCTGTTGGATGGTTAGATCCAGCGCCGACCTACACTTCGGTTTGCGGGGTAATTCAACCTCCAGTTATCTCCCCCATCGAGGACACATTCTAAACTCCTGACTAGTCTCCTGTCAGTCTGGTGATGTAAGTGTAAATCCGTGTAATGTAGGTGAGAGGGTTGGCTTGGATAGCCGAGGTTGCAAAGGCTGAAGGGCTGTAGCTGCCTTAGCTTCAAGTTTCGCGTTCGAATCCCGCCCGGGGCATGGATGTTTCTATATGTGATTATGTGTTACCCGTAGTTACCCCAGAATTAAAAGTTAGGGTGATCGCTATATGACCAAGCAGTTGAAAAGCGACCTTAAAAAATGTGAGAGCATAGGACAAGGATTGGAAGGAAATATCTTTCGCTGGCTGTGGCCCGATTTGTTAGGGTATTGTTCCGAAATTCGCCTGATACTAACCGGAGAAACCAAGGACTAAACCAAACATCAGAGCTCCAGCCGCTAGAATTTTCTTCCAGAAGGTGAATGAATTCGACCTAGCTAATATACTAGAGGTAAAAATCTGCCACCGACGGGACTCGAACTCTAGGGTTTCTTGGTCAGCTTGCTTTTGATCATTTTGACAAATATTATTGTAATTTTCAAAACAATATACTCTACTATATACTCTTAAATACAACAATATACTCTTAAGTAGCGCCATCAAATTTTGATATATAAATTTGGATTTAATTTGTTGTACAACCCCAATATCTTCCATACTGAATCTAAGGTATTTTAATGCCACCAGCATCTCTACTGTGTATTTACAGTCTGTAAAAAGAACGTCCGAACCACATGCTTAACCAAAATCCATTACCATGGCAAAGATACGTAACGTGAAAGGAGCTAAAGACCACATGAAACGGCGGAGCCGTTGAAACGATATTAATTTGCTGGCATATTTATGAAAATCGGAATAATTGGCAAATTTAATCTCAGCTGATCCCCAAATGTTCCTCATGTAGATGTCAATGGGAATTGTATTTTAATTTTAGAACAAAATGTGCGCTTACAATTTGAACTGTTCAGAAAAATAAACACGATTTTTCCCCTTCTCGCAGAGCAGAATTTTGTGGAATACTGAAGCCCCGCAGCCCCATTTTAATCACCAATCATTTCGCAATATTCGGAGAGCGCAACCCATGCACACGTTTTGCACCAGCTTCTCTATTTCAGCAATATCAGATTATACACCAACCGGCGAAACCAAAAATAAACCAACGTATTTTCTGACCAAACAGACAGCGTGAGCAGTTGCACTGAAATCCCGTGTCCGTATCGCGCTCATATTTTCATCGAAAATAGTGGCTTCGCATCCGCGTCGCAATCACTATTCCCGCTGCTGTCGGCCGCCCCAATTGCACGCCCCGAAGGCATCGGCAGAGCAGTGCAATACGGAATCCTAACCGTCCCCTCGGGGGAGAGGGGAGGGGCGGAGGCGATGGGAGGGGGCGGGGAGACGCTCAGACAGCACGGGCGGCCGCGCCCTCCACCCCCGCTCACCCTGTCCCCCCTCTGCCAGCGCAGCCGTCCCGCCCCGTCCGGGTCGGCGGGGTGCTAAGCCTGGCTTACGCGGGAACAACGGAGGCCGTCGACGGGTTGTTTAGAAAGCACTTGTTATCAAGGATAAGCCTTAAGCTGCAGCGAGGGGCGGCGGGCGTGTGGGCTCTCGGCCCGGCGAACGGACGGAGAAAAGAGCGGAGCGCGGATATGCATCCGCACGCAGATGCACCCAGCCACGCGAAACGAGCTGCGCCTGCGTGGGTGAACGACCGGCTACGATAACTCAGGGGCAACACAGCTGCCTCCGAGACTGTAGGAGTGGAGTAGACTTGGCTGTCCGGGAGACGTCGCGCACTAGTCACTTCCTAATGTTTCGGTCGCCATTTTGTAATCTTCCTCAGGACGAAATGAAGAAGGTCACAGAGTGGCGGCTATAAATCACGACATGAGTAACCATGGTGTGTGTGTGTGTTGGTGTGGTGAAGGTGTAGGTTTGTTTCTTACATCACGTGAGGTGTCCCATCGTAAAGAATACGTAGCGGTTTATGCGTTCGTGTGTGTACTCTGCTGGCGGTTGCGAGCCGTGATAATGAAAATACATTTTCCGAAACGTTGGCAAACAATCACGTGTTAACAATTTTTTTGCTCCTTCTGACCAAGTCCCTTATAATATTTATTGTCATTAAGGATTCTCCATGTTTACTTTTTTAGTAAATTACTGTGACATCGTCAGGATATAATAAGTTCACAGACACGAAGTATCGATCTACAAGCTCATTTACACTTAAACACTATAAAATAGAAGTGGTAGTAGTAGTATAATAATAATAATAATAATAATAATAATAATAATAATAATAATAATAAGCCCCTAAGGAACTATTTGGGTCACCCTCTGCAGCGATAACACAGGAAGAAAGCCACTTAAGTCAACCGGTTCATCGAGTACCCCAGCGTGCGCGCATTTACGTTTGTCCTTGCCTGCAAGTCCCGTGGCAAGGGCCATCGCTCGCACAGCCGCAGATTGCGCCCATCACACCCACATCGGTGGAGCAATTGAGCATTACCTCGGAGATCCCTCTTAACATCGAATCCACGTAGAGTGGTTTCCCTGAGCGACAGAGGGAAACCGCGAAAACACCGGTCAGGATGGCTGGCACGGGTGTGACGTGCTACCCTCGGAGCTGACTGGATTCAGCGTATTCCTAAGGCGGCGCGTTACTTAGAGTTCTGTGGTTGATTTCATAAGTTGTGAGAGTTGAAGGGAAGGGAGAGTGCGACTTACTCAGAAGAAGTCATATTCAAGTCGACGCAACATTTTATTACTAATTGAAAGAGAGAGAGAGAGAGAGAGAGAGAGGGCGATAGATCAGATGAAGGAGGTACAAAGGAATGGCAGTCTCGTACCTCATCACTCCGTGGACCAGGTGCTCTGGCAGAGGCGGCGGTGCAGCGGCGGAGCTCTCACGTGTGCCTCTGCTTCCTGTCTCGTCTCTTCTCGTCGTTCTCCCCCTTCCTGCTCTCTTTGGCTCACTTCGCCTCTGTCGCTCTGGCTCACTTCGCCTCTGCCTCTCTGGCTCACTTCTCATCTGCCTCCTTGCTCACGCTCCTCTGCGTCTCTGGCTCACTTCATCTCTGTCTCTCTGGCTCACTTCCCATCTGCCTCCCTGGCTCACTTCGACTCTGGCTCACTTCTCATCTGCCTCTCTAGCTCACTTCGCCTCTGCCTCCCTGGTTCACTTCGCTTCTGTCTCTCTGGCTCACTTCTTCTCTGCCTCTTCTGGCTCCGCGGGCCCGTTTATATTGCCCACTCGCTTGCATTTCTTTAGATGTGCGGCAGCTTTCTTTAGATGTCGCTGCCGAAATGTTTTGCGACGCTGCATGCCGCTTGCCTTGGGAGTCAACCCCGGTATGGAGTGATGTAATGGCGCTCATTAATCGAGCATTGAACCCTGTTCTCCTGAACGCGAAGTCAGCGCGCTACGCCCTGAGCCACTTCTCTCGGTTTTCCGAATTTGGGTCGTGAGCAACTCCTAGACTCGCCCTCTGGCTCACCACCATGCTCGTCACCTAGGCGCAGCACGGTCGCAGATATAGGTACTATTCTTAATCCCCTATTATTCTGAATGTTTCTTCCTCTTCACTTGACATCACCCATCACCATTTCGGCACCTGAAGGCTAATATCCTACCGCCGTCCGACTGCGTCGTAGGCTACGACACCACAATACTTTTCTCAATTATTGTTGAGTACTGTTATTATTTATCCCATTGCACTAAGGTTGATCTAATTATTTAAGTGATTTGACCCTAGCGTTACCTGAAGGGGGGATTACAGGCACACCGAAGATTGCTTGCATTTTATTGGTTTCAAATTTTTCAGGATTCTGAAAATACTATTGTTTATGATGTGCTTTTTGTTCAAACTATGACGCAAAATACCACAAGTGTTTGTAGTAATTGGTGTTATTACAATGTTTTTGTCTGTGGATAAAAAGTTCGTGGACTATTCACTCGAAAACTGAACATTCAAAAAACATTTTGGAAATATCTAAAATCTTATTTTAATACAGTTGAATATAACCGTATGCTTTGAGCGTACATCTGGCTTTACTTGACATAAAAATATAATCGGTTTGGTAATTAAATACAAATATTGATGCCAGAAAGTCCACATTTTAATCACTTATATTTTTTTTCATGAATGCACGTCTACATAATTAGATATATCAATTCAATAATACACCAAGCTCGCCGAAAACAAAACAAAAATCCAAATTTCAGCGGAGGATTCCGAAGACACCCTTCTTTTGTCACGGAGCCATTTTACCCAGGAATTTCTACGGTTAATTGAGGAAATAAAAAGCTTTAATGACTGCCTTCGCCTTGCGTCCTTGGTCTCCAGAAATGATTGGGTGTCGGCCGATGGAATGCACTGGACTTTGTGAAAGTCCTTCAAGAGAAAAGTCTTCGAACAGTGTCAAATATAGTGCTCATTTCCTATTCTCGCCTCGCGACTTTTCACTCGAGTTCCTGGAGTCTAACCTTTACGTAGCGGTGTTCTTTTTTTGCAGAACGATTTATTTCACCTAGTTTGCATTTCTCTGCTCTCCATTGCGCAGTTCTAAGCTAATTGAAGGACTGTTCTCAGGAGACGCTCATTGCATTAGTCGTCACCACAGTACTCCGAACATTGCAAAAACTATCTGCATATACAATGAAATCTAATTGTATAAAAGAGATGTATATTTGCGTAGGTTGGGTAACGAAAGACGAGCTCGGATATAAAAGTTGATACCCTTGAAATTGTACTTTGTGTGTAACTATACTTTTTGCCTTCTGCTAAGAATTTTCCATAAAATATGTTACTTTAATCTGTAGTTTACAGATGACCCTCGGGATTTATAATTTTTGCAATTTGCCTAAACTGCTGAAATTCAAATATTCACTTGCTAGTACCGGGAGAGGTAGCTCAGGGCATCAACTGATGTCACTGCAGTGCCTTTTACCGGAAGGTGCTGGTGAATCTCAGGACATCCCGGTAGAAGGCACAGCAGTCCTGACGGTGGCACGCTACTAGCTTGTCAGCTAGGTCAAATTCAGTCGCTCTCTGGAGGAGAATTCCAGTGGCCGACTGTTCTGATCATGCACTTCGTTCAGTGGCTAAAACGTGCGTATGAGTTTTGAAAAAAAGTCCTTACCCTCATATTCCTCTTATTGTATGCAGCCCTTGATCAGACTGATTACGGACACTTAAAAGGGGCCTTTAATAATGAACGTAATATCTTTATAAAAGCGGCTGGTCTACTGAGAAGAATAACTTCATACAAGATAGCCGAGATTTTTAATTAAACATTTTCTAAGTCCGCTTCCATAGAAAACTGAAAAAATCATCCTCAAAAAGGATTACTTTGCATTCAAAAGTACGAGTGAACTGCTGTTCAGACTACAGCCAGTGTATCCCAGACTGTCCTCGGAGGCGGGACCATCGAAAAGACGATGAGGGCGAAAATTAATGTCTGTTCTAAAAGATCAATGGAGCCATATTCATCTCAAGCTTTAAAAATGTAATACTTCTATGCCGTCAACGAGCAAAGGAAGACGTAATCAAAGCAACGGTGAAGATCCTATTTTCTCATCGATTCCCTACGCCAAAATTAGATCATCAATCTCTCACAAATGCTCGTAAGAAACAGTATTCGGAGATTGTGAATATCACACCCTCAAAAAAAACTATACGAAAAAAAGGAACAACGAAAAAAAGATTAGATAGAAAGCAAGAAAGATCCTAAAAGATCCTAATTTTCTGCACAAAAATGGAAAACTAACGGTGAAAGCAAGGAGGGATATTCCACCTAAACCAGGGACTCCAAACTTTGTCGCTCACTGCCCCCTTGCAAAGGAATAGTTGGTTCCATCGACTCCCTAACGTTATTCTGTATAATATATCATGCATAATCATTACACAAAGACTTGCAGTTAAAGGTCTTAAAGATAATATCGTACACCAATATTTTCGTAAATATCTAGGTTTTCAATAACCGTCGACAGTTCCGCTTCTGAGTAGCTGGTTTCACATCTTCATTGTTGATCAATGGTTTCAAAACTTTGAGTGTTTTTCAACTGACCATAACGTTTCTCCGAAGCGCATTTCAGGGAGTATTTTCTTCCGCAATATATTGATTCCGGGCGCGTCAACTAGTAAAGTCATTAGTCCCGGAAGTGTAAAGGATGTTTTTTCGTCGGGAGGTGGCGGTAATCATTCCCTGGTGGATAGTGAGATCCAGCGCCAACATACTTCTCGGCTAGCTGAGACAAGCGTGTGTGTAAGTAAGGGATGAGGATAGGAGAAGGATGGGGACAGAAAGTTCGCGCGTGATCCGGGTTTCCAATCGCGCGTGGCTCGTTTGCCAGAGTACTGGATCCGGCATTTGCCTGGTATTGATAATTGAAACCATGGAAAACTACCGATGAGAGCAGCCGGTCGCTAGAATTCTCCTTCAGACAGCCGGTGAAATTCGACTTTGCTCTGTAGTTAGAGTCGAAAATACTGCCGTCGTTGAGACTCGAGCCTGAGACCTCCTAGTCAGATATACTGCAGTGGCATCAGTTGAAGCAGTAAGCTTCCTCTCTCGGTTTCCGCGATACAGTATCGTTGTGAATGCATAGTTAAAACTTGTTCACTTTCGAATCGAATTGTAATTAATTCTTAAGCTAATGAAATGATCGTGGTCTGATACTAAGCAGTTTTAATTGTATTGTAATTATCGATGATCTTACACTGGGCAATAACGCAAACGAAAAATTCTTAATTTCAAAGAGTGGGTTTTTGATGTATAATGCTCGAATAAAGCAATAACACAAGCAATTTTTTCGATTTACCCGTTTAAAACAAGGCTATTTATTAATTAGCCTCAAGGATGGGTCATGGGTAGCATATGTCATGGTAGCTTGGCCCGTGCTCTGGTCCCAGGTTCGATTACCAGTCGAGGCAAAAATAGTTGTACCTTTCCTTTAAAATCGTCCCAGTTTCTGTAGCTGTGTGACGAAGAAAATCAAAAGCAGGCGGATCTTGCCTGTGAACGGAATACGTCCTAATCCCCTCATGTCGCTCAGAGCCCCAATCACGGGAATTTAACTAGGCCCAGGCATGGGGGACACCGGAAAGGCCGGCGAAATCGAACTACTGATCAATAACGCCAAAAATTTCTAATTGTATCCCTTTTACAATCTTAGAATAATGTACACTCTTTTAAACGATTTCCCTTAATGTATAAAGACACAAAGACAAATTTTGTCACCATACAGTCAGTGTGTTACATTCATTTTTTTTACAATGATCTTCCTTTCTTGTTAATTCCACATAATATTCGTTCTTTTAACAAGTTAGTACATCATTACAAAATTCTTTTAAGAGTTACTAAATCTATTTAGATTTATTTTGTACTCTCTCATTTCTTTCTTAACGAGTAATTATATACTTCGTTAATAGTGATAGCACAAAATTGATAGAGGAAGAAACCTAAACATTATTTTAACCGATTCTTTCGCTGAGAATACTGTAAGCTTCCGGTGTCTTTGGATGCAGGATTCCATGTTCAATAAAATACATAGAATAATTTTCGCAACACATTTGATTAAAAATTAAGATGATGATGAGTATCCAAATGACTACAATTTGTCGGCGCGGTTGGGAAGATACAATTTTGCCGGCCAATTTTTGTGAGGGAAAGGTTATGTAAATATGTTTATGTAATATTAGTAATCAGTCATGATCTATTACAAAAATTAAAAATAATAATTTTTTGTTTATAATATTGAGTGAATTTGTTATTTCAGCAAAAAAATAAATTTTTCCCCTAGGAACTGCGTTGTAAAAGCAGTTCCCGTTCTTGGGACGAATCTAGAATCTAGGTCTCCCTTTCATACGGGTGTCTATGAAAAAATCGCGGCGCGCCCAAGAGAGAGAGGGTGAGAGGGGAGAGGGAGAGATGGAGAGAGGGGGTGAGACGGGGAGGGCGAGGGCGAGAGAGGGGGAGGGGGAGGGAGAGAGTGTTGACCTGTGGAAGAATGACAGGACAGGAGAATGGACAAGGCCCACAGCAGCACAGGTGGTTGTTTGAAATACTAGGTTTTATAATAATCAGTGCCGCGAGTACAGTGGCCACTTTACTTCGTAATTAACAGAACAAAGCTTAAATGTTGACAATTGAAAATTGCTGTTTTAATGTTTGATAACCACACTGCGAAGTTTAGTATCATTGAATAGCTTCTTGCAAATTATCGAACACGTATTGTATTATTTTTCGATTTGATGTGTAATTGTCCAGAAAAAACTGTTTTTAAGTTTTTTGGTTATTTTGATTTTTGTCGATTACAACGCCACCTATCACGAAATCAAAAAACGGAAATTAAGTTCCGTATTTTCCCTGCAGAATCCGAAGCTGCAATAAAAGTGAGGTCTCTCATTTACCTTTTTTACATTCCCCCACCCTGGCGGATAGTGATGGGGGGTCGAGTTTGATATGGAATGGCCCCGTCGATAGGAACAACATTCATTAGCCACTTTTCTAGATCTGATACGCACTTTTCGAGATATTCCCAAAATCAATTTTAAATGCAGCACCCAGTACACTAAAACTGAAATGTTCCAAGAACAGTGAAAAGTACCCAGTAATCAAGGTAACTCGTCTTCAAGACAGAAAACCATTAACAACCTGTGCTGTAGATTGAGAGGACAATGACAAGGCAATGAGAATTATAACCCAAGTAAATAGATTTTTGTATATTGTAATGAGTGTGTCTCCAAGAATACATACAAAGGTTATCAATCCATTGTAAAAACTGCCAGAGGTTTGAATACATTCACGCTGTCTGTAGGCGCCTTTAAAATACGCTAGGTGTTTGGGTAACCATTATTCATAATGTACAGAGTCCAAAATAGAAACATCTCCTAAAAGCGCTAAATTAAAAGAAGAATAACCCAGCCAATTGGAAAGTTTCTGAAGTTGATCAGAAATTGCTAAAAAAATAAATCAATCAGAACTGTATAACCAAAGACAGTAAACATTTAAAAATTGAAGAGTTCCGTGATAAAAGCTTCTATTATGACCAAAAATAATTCCCGCAAATCCATCCACAACAGAGAAATCCAACGTAACGGCTTCCTTTTCGAATTATAAACGAATATTTTAATTTCCAGAGTTAACATTTCATACATTGAAAATTTTCTCAAAAATATCTCTGAATATTTTTAAACTATTACATCAGTGTAAAGAACGCTAGAAGAATAGCCCAGGTCTCATTTTCGACGAGACCTGATTTTTCGAAAATTGTTAAAGTTCGAAAGTTTCTTCAGTGTCTTCCTAAATATACACTACAATATACACGACACTGACTGAATGAAATATGTTGTTTAAAGACAGATCTTGAAATGAGGCTACGTACAATTTTTCAAAAATAGGAGGTAACTCAGCATAATTTTCCGTGAAATGCGGGAAATGTTTTTTACATTTCTTCTCCAAAACGGCTCGAATTTGGAGGCAGAAAGATTATGATTAATAATATGGGACAACAAACCATACGTCAGCAATTAAGCAATAAATGCGATATATACACGTATCTAGTACCTAAAACCAAGATCTTGATTATGCGTTTGAGAAATATTAACTCAGACTTTCTATAAATTATATGCATTTTCAGAAACCAGACGACACGTGATCGAATGCTGGAAAGCAAGCGCTCCCCTTCGCGATCGTCTGCTGCTTGGCCGGATGTCTCCTTTGCACGACGTGCGCCTCTGCCGTGTGATTCAATCACGGCAGCTCCCAATAACCGGCGACCCCGGGCGGCCCCCCCCCCCCCCCCCCGCCCCCTTCCCGGCCCCGCTCGACACATATTCGACCATTTTCCCCGCCCCCCCAAGCCGCCCTGCCGTTTCACTCCGCCCCACCACGCTTCAATCACCCGAACAGCCTCTTCCCACTCTGCCCCGTATCGCACAGACCCGCTTCGCCCCGCCACACCCAGTCCACACCGCCCCGCTCCGCAACACCCTTCCCCGCCCCCCTGCCAATCCGCCCGGTTCTCGCTCCACCCCGTCCTCTGCGCTCCGCCTCGGCCCGCTCCGCGTCCCCCTCCTGCCCAGCCCCGCCACCGTCGGCGCGAGCGCCCCTGGCATTTTCATACGGGCGCTTCGAGCGGCGCAATTAACGTAGCGAAGAGGTCGCTCGGCGCGCGCAATGCGCAGGCCGTGTTGCCAGGCGACGTGGAGAAGCTGTGGCGCCGCCGCCGCCGCTCCCGCGAGACGTGCTGCGGAAAATTAAATCTCGACCGGAAGCGTGAAGCCCGCGCGCGCTGAGAGGTGGTGGCGCCGCACTCGGAGGCGGAGGCAGCCGCGCCGGGCGACGGTAATTCGCTCGTTCGTATCGGGTGATCTTTGCCGTAGGAAACAATATTAGAATATAGAAATTTTGTACTGCGAAATTTCGTAAAAATCTGAATGAAAATAGAGAATAGACGTGATTTTATGCTACAGATTTTTTAAATCTCCTATTTCGTCTATATCTAAATTGAAATAGCCCCCAATATATATATATATATATATATATATATATATATATATATATATATATATATATATATATAGCTACGGAACACGTCGTCGGATTTCGCGACGCGCCGTGCATTCACCAACTGATGAAGGGTCAGGGCGGTTATACCCCACGAGATCTTATTCTAGCGTGGGTGTCACCAGCCACATGCGACGTCTTCTCCGCCGCTCTTCTCCGGGCCCTACCAGTTGTTTATTCAAATTGAAAGTATTTCTTTCCCAGAAAACCGTGCTTGGAATATGACAGCAAACTCACACACATTAACAACAAGCGCTACTATAGGCTTTAAAACACTTCATTAGTAAAAACTTCGATGATACAAAATTAGTACAAAACTTTAACACACAAACCTCTGCTCTCCGTGATTTCCCAAGCATAGCACAAGCAATCATTAGGTTTCTAATGTAAAATCTCAAAAAGTACTGCCGATTTTATTGATAATAATTCTGCGATCAGAATCTAATGTCTGACGCTACCGTTTTCAAATTTCATTCACCCATAATACAATGCACTCCTACGCAACCAACTGGCGCGGAAATAATCGTAGTATTGGCCATCCTAACTTTGTAATTACACTTTGTACAATCTTACATTATTTAACCTAGTTTATACTTTCTTTATATGATGTTTTTATCAAATAACAAGGCAGATTAGTGATGCTTTAACCCACCAAATGAAATTTAACACAATCTCAAATGCAAATTTTACAATAGGGCATCGGATTTCTTTTACAGAAAAGCAAATTCTCTCAGAATTCTGTGGATTTACGGGTACTCACTATTTTCCCACGGCTCTCGGCGGCGTGTACCTTGGGGTTCAGCTTTTGCTGCAAGCGGCGTGCCCACAGGGTTGAAATCGAGGTGGATGAACTCGTCGGGTCCACTCGGGGACTGAAGGCAGCAGTTTGCCTTGCTTGCACGGAAGCGGTGTCGCTGGCGGCGACCTTGGGCGGTTGCAGCGTCTTCCCGGCGAAGCTCTCCTCGCGATGATCCAAACCTCCTTTCCCCTTCTCGGATGCGTGAGGCTTCGAGTTTTACTCACGTTTCAAAATGTCCGTGATAAATTTATAAACTTAATTGACTTCTTTACTACAGGTTTTAGTAGACGGCTCTTTCTGGCGGCGTTCGGCTCGGATCGGCGATTTTACATTTTTTGATGGTGCAGCTCACGTTTACGTAATTGTAGATAAAATGAGCTAGTGAGTTTTTACTCCGCTCTAACCCGAGCCTATTGAATTTACTAGTCAGTGTTCGGTCGGCCTTTGTGCGACAATTACCTTTTAACTTTTCGTAGTTCGCGCACGACACTTAACTGAACTGCTTCGGTAAAAACCAATTATTCCATGAAATACAAAGTTCGTTTCCGCCCTTAAATCTAATAGCCAAATACTTTCTCCTCGCCTCAACGACGAATTTTGAGAAGAAATGAATCGACTTGTCCCTGTGACGGTTTTCAGAAGAATGTTCGCTTGTGCGATCTGCCGAGGTGATGGTTTTTGGACACCTAGGATGACCGATGCCGGCCAATGTCAATTTTAGGTCTTATCGGCCTTCTCGTGATTGGCTGACATCTTTTCGGTCGCGGGTTTCCACACAACCGTCGCTGCGCGTCATCCCCTGACGTCATCAGTGCAGCTTTTAAATGTTGTGATGGCGACACTGGGGTTGTAGCCATCTCTCAATTGACCCATGAGAGAAATGAACCAAGTCCGTTTCGTCTCAACATATACTCTCCCATAACCGGGGCACCACCTCAGCCGGGACAAGTTCTACACTTCCGACCGGTCTCCCGGAATATGTGGTAGTGTATTGCATGTTAGTGTAAGGGTGTGTGTGTAAGGAGAGAGGATAGAACAAGGAAGAGGAAGGAAAGATCGCGCGCGGTCCGTGGCCAGTTTCTTAGAGCACTGATCCGGCACTCGCTTGGTGTGGATCAGTGAAACCACGGAAAACCACCGATCAGAGCAGCCGCCCGCTAGAATTCTCCTCCAGACAGCGACTGAATTCGATCTAGCTGAAAAGCTAATGTCGAAAAGCCTGCCACCGTCAGGACTCGAACCTAGGACATGCCGGTCAGAGGCACTGCAGTGACATCGGTTGATGCACTGAGCTACCGCTCCCGGTGCGTTACTACGAACGAGGTGGGCGACAGCGTGGAAGCTCCGTCTGGTTACAACCTACTGAAGCGTGACCTTGACGTCGTAGTCTTCGGCGCTCGCCGCGACCAACGGTTTCTTCGTGGGATAAGCGTTGTGAGCCGCACACATTTCATATGAACTCGGTTCTTGGTTGTCATTTAAATTAGTAAAACTAACAAAGTTAATCTGAAAGCTAATTAGCCTCTCCCAAGTATACGTATTCAGTAACACAGTTCGAGTTTATTAAATGTCAATAGCCAATTTTGGAAAGTACCAGACCAGTCGTAAAACGAGTACAGATTAGAATATGAGATTTTAAAACTATAAATATTTCATGTAAGGGTGGGACAATTGTAATCTATTTTGATGTTCATTATAATGTGCGTTCACAATATTTAACCTCAAGGATTAGGTCATAATTATATTTTTTTTCAATTGAAAAGTTCTTATTTTGTGAATCTCAGTTGAAATCCATGTAGAAATTGACTTAAAACTTTAGCTTGCTTTACACGAAAGCGGTGCGAAATGTTTTTCCGAGTTTATTAAATTAAAATGCATGTCTGATTTGTATTTTTTAGTGTTATATTTACACGTCTTTACCAAGGGTTTATATACATGTGTGGTGTGAAGTATATTTTTATTGTGTTCTGTTAACGAAGGCATCAATACTATTGTCTAGAAATGGTTCGCAACTAAAATTGAAATAGTGCAGGATAGGCGACCTGATTTTTGATGCAGTTTCTTTAAAATAATATATCTAAGATTTTTCTTTATTTGATATATCTCGACTTTTTCCTTTTATTGATGTGCATTAAAAAGGCGGACCCACTCCTGAGTAGGATAGTGGACATTTTCAACTACTCCTAAAAGAAAACGTGACGTGTCTTATCCACGTCACGATTTTGAGTAACGTCGAGGGTGATTCCATTGAGTTTGGAGCAATTTACTGTCAATATTGTTTCTTAGAAACGTCACTACAGTAAATACTGCTACAGAATCTGGTACTGTTACTATCATACATGAAGTTGTGAATTTACTGATTTTCATAACAGAATTAACATCTTATCAAGACATTTATTTCTAGAAGAAGAGACAAGTCCTATTCATCAAAATCATTCAAACATGATTGATAACTAATGGTTCTTCCTCCATTCTTTAAGTGGGTGTGATACATTCACCCAGGAAACCGTGATTTGTCTGAAATATTCTGTGTGATCAGACAGATACTTCAGCAGGTCATATCGCTGAAGCAGAAGAATTTTTGTCGATTTGTATGGAAAAGCGATGATGAGCGAGAGCACTGCACGATCTCCGCTACATGGTACTTTCAAATTCTGGGATAAAACCTAAATTTTGTCCTTCCATAAATCCACATAGTACATGTGATGCAGTCTGCTACCATGGATAACGCACCCACCATCTAAGTCAACATCCAAGCACACACGTAGGAATAATATGAAATGCACCTTAAGAACGCTTGCTTCATAATCAAATGGCATGCTGAGGAATGTAGCTGCAGAAAATCTGAACTGAAGTTCTCTGCTCTAGGCAAACAATTCTTAGCACGCCTGTGTCAATTCCCCTGAAAATGAGGCTGGGAATAACATTTAATTTATCGTTCACAATTTCGCTCAAGAAGCAGCCGTCCAAACCTTTTCTTATTGTGTTGAAGAAAGTAATTAATTTAATGTGACCCTTGAACAAGAAACATCAGGAACGTTTCCTACAACGGACTTTTTCTCCTCATTTTCGATAAAGAAAACATTAACCGGCTAATTCTGGAAATAGAATCGCACCTTATACCCATCGCACTGCATAGGCAAAGTACATATTCGCCATGTACTTACATTTTAAAGAAGTGAATATCCGCCGTTGCCCGGGTGTTTATCACAATTATCTATTAAAAAGCTTTGCCCTCTCGTCGGCTATGCTCGCTCAGTTGGCATTACAGGTTATGTATGTATTGCGGGTTGCATACTGGTTTTGTTAGATATTTATTCTACAATTGGGCAGATGATGTCTGGTGACAGAATGCCGAAATACGAAAGTACAGTGCAATTACAAATAACATAATAATGTATAAAAATCCATTTATACGTTTTCGTTTTCGACTAGCGAAACAAACAGAAAGAAATGAAATCACTTCCCTTCACTTCACTTCGCTTCACTGCAAATCACTTTATTTTAATATTAACTATTCAATACTTTTTACTGTAGACTGCGCATAATCGCACCTTTTACATCACTTCATTTCACTTCACTTCACTATACATCTTCACCCTATTGACTAATTTCCAATAATGTTTTCTAAAACCTCGCGATGAGCAAGGAAAGGGCTCAAAAACTGACGCAGGCAAATTGTTCCAATATACTATAGTTCTGTTTCCAAAGGAAAATTTCCCTACGTCCGTTTTTTGTATTCTTGTTCTAGTTTTATATTTGTGATGAAATCTATTTAAATAATCTGGTTTATCTAGCCTTCCCCGAAATTCCTACCATGCAGAGAAACCAACGTAAGATTTATACAGCGCGCAAATTCGTCCCCTTTTCCTCCGGCATTCTAATGATTCCCAATGCGCAGGTGTTGGGACCGCTCTACCTTTTCACTATTCTCTAAAAAGCCTACAGCGGGTCACTCAAGTAACCTAGTAGTATTATTTGACCTGTGACTTGTTATGACAATGTCACACCAAAAATTAGGAATTATTTTTATATATCCTAACTGCTCTACAGAAGTGGGTTCGTCTTTTAACCTGCTTTTTTGTAATATAAGAAACATAGGCAAGTTAATCTTTTAATTATAAACAGCGTTCTGGATATATTCTGTTAAATATTGGAATACAATTCTAATCTAGCATTTAAACATTGCATTGAAATATTCAATCACTTGCTCTACCTTTAGGAATTACGTGATTACCTAACAACTGCAGTGCTTTAACACTTGCATGAACACTTTACATAAAATTATATTACCCTTCACTTCACAAAAAACAATAAAATAACTGTCACAAGACTATAATACATGGAAACACAAAATACTGAAAAAGAATCACATACCCTTTACATACACTTTCAAAGAAATTGTCACTTGAATAGTGAATGAAATATACACAAGACGACGTTTCACTTTCGCGTAGATTATTACTTTATACAATTTAGCCAGCAAAGAAAGAAAATGTCGTTATGCAATGAACGTACATTTAATAATAACTCTTTTACTAATTATTGGTTTTGAACAATTTGAAAACGATTAAACAATAAATTGAAAACACGCAATAAAACAACAAATAGTATCGTTAATAAAAAATGAAAATAGAGGATTTACAATTCCGTACAGGAATTAGCTACCTGGCTTCCTTTCACGACTGCAATATTGTAAAAGATTACGTTTAAATGATTTTAATATAATTACTCGACTATCTACGTCTGTAAGTGAGGTGAATTCTATCTCTGTATAATAATTCTCGCTTCGTTAAACAGTTTTTTTTTTGAGAATTTCTTGTGAAGTTTTCTAACTCACAAAAACGTCGTCTCGAAGACATATTTCCACAGCTTGGAGCGGCGACGGCGACCCAGATCCTTTCAAGGTCGTGGCAACTCCTTTGCTTCGGCGAACACGTGCTCTGGTGAATCGCTACCACAGTCCTTCGAATTTTATAGAATATGACTGCAATATCTCCGCGTAATGAATTTCTTACCACCTTCTTTAGCCAAGACGAGAGACAAAAAAAGCTGGAAATAGAAAGAAACATTTCCTATAGCACATGCTTTCCACTTGAGTATACGTTCTTGAACGTTGAAATATATTATTTCCTCGATAGAAAAATAGTATATTTCTGTGCAATGCGTTCACATGAATTTATCAGAAAATTTATGATTGACAATTCTCAATTCTCTCATACATAGTATCGTTATTTTAACATGATAAGACGAATTACCTTTTTCAAGCTTCTTATCGTCAAAATGCGGCAAGTTCTCCTCTCCGTCCAACACGAACAATTTCTGTCCAGATCGTCGATCGGCAGCAAAAGAGAGAGCTTTTCGTAGCGGTGCTTTGCGCTAGTGCTGATATTTTCAAGGGTGATTTTTGATTGGTTCTCTTTCTCTTGTACGCGAGTGCGTTAGAAACTTTAATAAATTCTCGCAAGGGATACCATTTACTGCTGGCGCGATCTCTTGCAATTCGGTAACACTATAATTGCATCTTGTCGTGTCTTGTTCTCGGGTGCTTCTCAAAAATCAATGGATAAATCAATGGATGTTCCGATAAATGCTGTCCAATTTGAACTTTTTGATTCCTATCGCGAAGAAATTCACTTATCCATGCTATTACCCGCCTGTCAATTTTAGCATCAATACGTTTCAGTATCAATATGTCATACGTCACTACATCAAATGCTTTAGCAAAATCAATAACTATTGTAACCACTGCCGTCCGGCTGTCCGTCCGGCTGCCCGTCCGGCTGCCCGTCTGTCGTATGTGAGCAAATCTAGCGCCTTGACCACACGTACGATCTTTACCAAATTGAAGAAACCCCTGTCCATCTGGCTCTAGTTGAAACTTTGGAATTTTGAAAAACATTCTTTAAAATTTGGGGTACTTTACATGAAGCCCCCGGACATTTTCAAAATTTTCTCAAAAAGGCTCCAAATATTTTCTTTAAATTTCTTTTAAGAATACACTTATAAAGGTGGCGTATGTCCCGTTTTCACGGTTAACTGTGAATTTTCGAAACTTTCAAAAGTTTGAGGGTTTTCCTACAACTATAAAATTGAAGACAGATTTTTACTTCAAATGAAATTTGTTACTCATAAATACTTCTTTCATTAAGGACATGTAGACGTTTTTGAAAATTTTGGTATTTTTGTGCAATAGAGCGTGCAATATTTGCAATTTTAAAAAATTACAAATACATGATTTTCTCAAAAACGGCTCCAAATTTTTCCTTTACATTTTTGGTAGTGTTAGTACTCAAACAACCCTATCCGATGACATAAAAGTCATGTTGCTCTATTCTTTTGTTTTTCCCAAAAATTACAAATATATATTTTTTATTTGTCTCTCATGTCGGTAATATTTACCTTAAATGCAATTTTTTCAATTTTAAATTTAAAACTTCAAATTTTTTTAAAATTTCTCTAATGGATAGTGCTAAATGCACTGTTTAAAAATTAACTTTCGTGTATTCTTTTGTTTTTTCAAAAATTTCACAAATGCAATGTTTTTAAAAAATATCTCTCACGCCGTTAATATGCACATTTCCATCTATTTGTATACATTATTACATTAATGAGTGGAAGTGGTTGAAAGCGCTTCAAATGAAGGTTTTCGAAAACTCAAGATATTCCTGTGAAAAAGAGCTTCAAATTTTGGATTTACAGTAATCCTTAACCCCCATTTTGTTAAAAACGCTTCAACATTTTTAATGAAACTTCTATTTTATACGAGATTTTACTCTACTTTCATATCCTTGAAGTAATATATCGATTCTACTATTAACTTTCCGAAAAGGTATGAAAACGTGAAGAAAATGTACTTTCGGTGACATTAGATGGCAGCTGGCCAGAAAATGGAAGAAGACCTTAAAGCCAGTTCACGCCAAGGAAACTATAAAAAATTGCTACGAGAGAGTCTATGCCATTCTGTAGCACCTCTGGTTATTTTTTGAATTGTACTCCTTTACATCACACGAAAAGAAGTAAAGTCGTTTGACTGCTCTCTCGAAACCATAGGTATTCCTAAAGATAGCGACAGTGTTTTGCCGTTGACCCAATGACAAAAATCTTCAATGTTATACATAATTCTCTACATACTTTGTGGAGTGTCTTAAGGTTTACTTGGGTATACATGTTTAATTCCAAAGTAAGAAAGATATGAATTTTTTTAATGTGTTATATTACGCCTCTGCTTAGGCAATGTATATTTCCCAAATACAGAACAAAAGTGGTCTGGGTCACTTGTACATGAACGATGCAACGTGTCCAAGGAGTGACTTTCTACGTAGGATAATGCAAAGGGTTCACGTTATCTCTCAATGACATCCCGAGGTGCTCGCACCATGTATCAAATAAGGAAACATCTGGTTCTCTCGGTGATTACTATATACAAATTAAAAGCTTTCTAAATCCATTTAGTTTTCAAACCCTGACATCTTAAAACTACACATGGTAAAGTATTACAGTTTATATAAGTTAATATTTGGGTATCACATCTTACTTTAATAACAATAACGCCAGAACACAATAATAAAGAATTAATCATACTAAATTGGAATGCTAATAACCTCTCAAACAAACAAAAAATGAACAAAAATATTTCTTAAAAGATAAAGTAATACAAATCGCATGCATCACCGAAACGCACCACTGTCCAGACAAGACATTTAACCTATCAGGATACAATGTAATAAGAAAAGACAGAGTACATCAAAAAGGAGGAGGATTTCTTATACTCGTCCAAAAATCAATTCCGTATATGTAATCTGACACCTCACACTCCAGGGTTAGAAACCATTGCTATTAAAATCCCTATAAACAATAGAATCACAACCATAATATCAGCATACAAATCACCCCATATTAAAATGAAAAACACCAACATAATTTCCCTTCTTCAACAGAATACCCCGATGATTCTACTGGGTGACTTAAATTCAAAACATACTAACTGGGATTGCAGAGTTTCCAACAATGCAGGCTCTCAACTACTTAAAATAATAACAGGCAGACTTGGCTACACTTACGCCATTCCAACCAACCAATTTCCCACATGACAGCAGCAAACACCCAGATATATTAGATATAGCAATAACTAACACAAGTACAGCTTATCATTCAACCCCAGTATTTGAGACCATCTTCCAGTATTAATAACCACTAAAATAATACCTCCCCCACATGCTCCAACTCAGAAACTAAACACCCAAAACATAAATTGGGAATCATTCAAGAAAATAGTCAGAGCCAAGACACCACAATTCAAAAATTAAACTCTCCCCTAGAAATAGAAAAGTCGGTCAGGTTATTGAGCAAAAAGAATTCCACAACTGAAAAAAGAGCTAAATCTCCTTAATCATATAACAAAAAAAGCAATAAATCTACACACCTAACAATCCTTGAACACCAAAATATAATCACTAAATACCTCAAATAAATCACTTTGGCACTTCTCAAACTGTCTTCTAAACAAAACCAAAAAACATGCCACCCCTCAACACAACACGGCACAAGGTATAAAATCTGCTCCACAAGACAAGGCAGAAGCACTAGCAGAACACTTTGCTCAAGCATTCAAACCTAATAATACATCCGTACACCCACACCACAAGGCAATAGTTGATTCAAATAGAGTACCAAACTATGACATCCGAAGTTAAAAACCTCATAAAAAATTTGCCCAAATAAAAAGCTCCTGGACTTGACCTAATTAGCAATCAAATATTACAAAACTTGCCCACATCCACAATTGCACATATAAATAACATCTATAATTCTTTACTCAGATTACGCTATTTCCCACGTTCTTGGAAAATATCAAATATAATCCCGATCCCTAAAACAAACACAAATCATAGTCTTGCAGCGAATTATAGACCAATAAGTCTCCTCCAACTATTTCAAAAATATTTCAAAAAGTAATTTTAAAAAGAGTCAATAATCTCCTAACAAAGTCAGAAGCTCTCCCAAATCATCAATTTGGTTTCAGAAACCATATCTCAACTGCACACCAATTATTCAGAATAACTGAATATATTCACACTAGCTTTCAAGAAAAGAAACACGCTGTAGCAATATTCTTAGGCGTATCTCAAGTTTTGGCACCCCAGATTAATCTACAAACTCAAAACTATAGGAACACCTAAATACTTACTAAACATTATCACACAATTTATATCAGATCTTTCACAGTAACCATAGTCCCGGTAATGTAGTGCATGTTTTTTCGCGGGAGATGGCGGTGGTCTTCCCCCGCAGGATGGCGAGATCCGGCGCCGATCTACCTTCGGCTAGTGGGGTTTCCCCCTAGCCAGGACTCTCCCACCAGCGGGGCAGCGCCTCAGCCGGGCCGAGCTCTAAGCTTCCGACCGATCTCCCGCAATATGTGGTAGTGAAATGCATGTCAGTGTAAGTGTGTGTGTGTAAGGTGAGAGAATAGGACAAGGAAGAGGAAAGACAGATCGCGCGCGGTCCGTGGCCCGTTTGGTAGGGTACTGCTCCGGCATTCGCCTGGTGTTGATCGGTTTGATTGATTGATTTTTTCGTGTTTCCGGGCGCGTCAATTGCTTTGGTCATTAGTCCCGTTAGTGTAGTGCATGTTTTTCGCGGGAGATGGCGGTGATCTTCCCCCGCTGAATGGCGATATCCGGCGCCGACCTACCGTCGGCTAGTGGGGTTTCCCCTAACCAGGACTCTCCCACTAGCGGGGCACCGCCCCAGCCGGGACAAACTCGAAGCTCCCGACCGGTCTCCTGGAATATGTGATGGTGTAGTGCATATTAGTGTAAATGTGTGTGTGTGTGTGTGTGTAAGGGGAGAGGATAGGACAAGGGAGAGGAAGGAAAGATCGCGTGCGGCCCGTGGCCCATTTGTTAGAGTACTGCTCCGGCATTCGCCTGGTGTTGTTCGGAGAAACCACGGAAAACTACCGATCAGA